>VWYH01005833.1:330608-358108 GCA_013399365.1 Pampusana beccarii | reverse complement strand
TAGTAGTACTGTGAACATGAAAATAAGACGAATCACTGAAAAACTGTACCTTTTAACAGGAGGTTATGATAGAAAAACATATCCAAGTTGTTAGATGTCAGACAGAAGGAAATATATAGAGAAACAGAGAAAATGAAAACAAAGTGCCATGTATCTGAACTCTATACATAATGTAATGTGTGACTAAAACAACAATGAAAAAGAAATGGACATTGTGAGGGGTTTCAATGGCTTCCCGTTTTACAGTTTAATGTTTTGATAGCCAGTGGAGTTTAATATTAAAATATTTCTAGTGCCCCTATGAACTATTCTGCGGATATTTTTTATGAGCTAATTTTAAATGAATATGAGCAATGGGATGAAGCTTTTTCATTTGAACATGGTTTATAAAAACAAAAAGCTTCCTGCGATAGCGTGGGTATGCTGAAAGCTGTACTGCACCGACATATTCAAACTTTACAGTACTCAAGTGATTTTTATTTTTTTTTCAGCGACTGTGGCGAGGTTGTCCTAGAAGTCTGTATCAGTCGTAGTGAAAAACTGCATTGCTTTTGATCACTTTGGTATTCTGGAGAATGATAGTGTATGAGAATGATTTTTCTTTTTTTATCGTCCTCATTTAAGTGATGGCAGAGCAATGAATAGAACAATAATTTATGAAGTATTCACACGCTGTATGTATACTTTCATTATACATTTACAGAAGACCTATTGTTTTCTGTTTTCTGCTGGAGGCTAGGCTTGTAGAAGAATAGTCTAGAATAGACTCACTCAGTGCATGTGTTGTCCATTTGCCTGTCAGCAGTCGTTTTGACAGAGAAAACAGGGAGTTTGAGTGACTGCTGGTCTGTCTTAAGGTATGGTAATGAGGCTAATTAGGAGAGATGAGAGCTGAACTGGATATGTGAAGGCAATTATCCGTGAAACTTTTGTCATGCTTTATCTTTATCAGATCTCTCTTCCTCTATTTTTGGCATTTGCCAGTGACACGGAGAATGAAAATATTTGAAGTGATACATATTTTAGAAAAATGAAGTAAAGAAGGAAGGCAGCAGGAAATGTATAGAACATCTCGTTATTAAACTGTGCAACTTAACAAGGATATTGTAGTTTAGCAAGCAAAAACCTTGCCTGTGTTATTCTTGTCACTTGCATTTACATGAATTAAAATAAATTACTTTTTGTAATAATGAACTTACTAGACACCTACATCTCCCCTGTTAAGTGTACATTGTTTTGTTTGCTCCTTTTATGTTATGAGTAGCTGCAGCAAGTATGTTATTAAACGCACTTGAAAGAAAAGCATGCAAAGAGCATGAAAAGAGATTGAAAAGGCATTTAATTGTAAATTAACGAAAAAGCTGAAATTTTTGCATTTATATTTTCAGGAGGCTAGTTCGATTTATTTTCAGACTGTTTCTTACACCAATCCAGTACAAACTGATTAGAAAAGAAGCACTGAACAGAGCAAATGAAAACCAGGTGTCACGAGTCTTGATGAATCAATGCACATAATCCACAAAGAAAGAAGGTGACAAATGAAACTTGCACATTAATGAGACTATAACCAGGCTCAATTACTGGGCTGTTTTGAAGAGCCATAGTAACTTCACACATCTTTTTTTGTTAGAGGGAAAAAGACATCCTCTGAGCTCTCTGCACACGCCTGCTTCTTGCACTAATTCAAAATACCTCTAATCCGCTTTTAAAGAGAATATAACATTAAAGAAAAACCTACCTATAGAAGACATGCTCAATGCCTTTTTCAAAGAAAAAATCTACTTCATAATTTAGGTGGTTTTAGTGAACGTGGACATTGCATATTAGCCTACCAAATGTGCTTATGAAGTCAGATTACATACTGCAGGTCGAATTTATCTTGGTAGCATGCAATCCTCTCTTCTGAACTTGCTAGAAATATGGCAAGAAGTATAGTGCACAGATGTGCAATAATGATCAACGCTTATTGCCCAGGTATTTTTCTGCTAAATACCAGCTCTTTTTCTCAGATTCTATTTTGCAGTCTGCATGTTCAGAGCTAGCAACAATATTACACGTGTCCAGAATGCCTGCACAAAACACCTGAGGTCTGCAGTAATAATGCTAAACCTTACATGAAGGACTGAATTATATTTTGTGTCTTCATTTGCTTTTGGTGATGATATGGGGTTACTTGATCTCAGGTAGACCCTGTTGCCCCCTTGCTCCTGTAAGGTCTCCTTGTTCCATAAGGCACAGCTGCCTTGACTCGCTGCCATCAGTGCCCAATTCCTAGTTCCCCTCCGTCCTTCACACACACACGTGCATGCAGAAAAACACCCCCTTCTTTCTACGCTACAAAGATGGGGAAAGTGGTTTATTGCAGATTATAGTCCACAGCCGTTAGCTTCTTAGATATAATAACTTCTACTGATCTTCAGTAAAAAAGGGCTACTGTTGCCTCCATGCAAGAGTTTAGAGAACTCATGTTTCCACAGGCTTTTGCATGATGGAGAATATGAAAAACCTTAGCCCACAGTCCATAGGAATAATAATAATAAATTTTTTTAAAAAATAGATTAAATTTTTAAATGTTAAAAAATAAAGAGATTAAGGGAATGATCACAGAAATGCTACTGTCAGCCATGAGGAAAAGTAGTGCCAGGGACACAGGACCTCTTCCCACGTGTGATACCCTTTCTCGCTATAGACTTCACGTTTGGCGTTCACAGCTATAAGTTCTGGGATACAGCTTTGTGCAAGAGGGAAAACTGAAAACAATCTTTACATCATTTATCTGTTACCTCTCAGCTTGACTAAACAGAAACTCCTCATATGCATTCCTGCTCCCTTCAGCTCCTCTTCTCCTGTTTACAGTCTGCTGCATTATGCATGACTCCTTAGTATAAATTTACAAAGAGAACAAATATGCTGGTCTCCAAATGTCACTGGGAAGAAGACTCAAAATCTTCCGATCCAATGCTACAACTAAATAACCTAAAGAAGTAATTTATCTAGTTACAGAAGCTAACCGTTTTTTTAGTGTGTCTGGATGTCTTTACCGTATTTTCCTAACCATTTGACAGTGGTGGTATGTAAACACTTAAAGCATTTTATTATAGTACCGCACTGTTGCAACAGGTACTCGTAACAAATAGGTTACTAATGAAGTGTCATTTCCTTGCCTTATTTGGTTTGTGTTGCAACCTTAATTATATTTCGATTTTAGAATAAACTCTCAAAGTAGCGTACAGGGATTTGGCCACACGACTTGCATTAACATTAATCAAAATCGCCTGTCTGAATTCCCACCACACTAAAATAGTACCTTTTGATTGTTGATGGGGATTGTGGGGGGGTGCTCATGCAAAAGAAGGCTTCACCCGCAGCTTGCTTTTGTTCTGAGTCTCGGCTGCCCTCCTCGTACCTGAAGTAAAAGATGGCAGCGAATACTAAAGCGCTTTGTTCGCAGGCTGTGTCGGTGAGGACAGTGACAATTCATGTTTCCTCACTTTAATCAACGTGAACCCAGCAAGTCCTTTTTGCTGAGGTGGTAACCGTAACCCCGGGAGAACCATCATGTCCTTGGTGTAACCGCGAGATCTTGAGCCCGAGGATGAAATGCTGGTAAAATAAAGCTTCATCTCTCTCATCATCCTCAGCACCAGCCAAGGCTTTGTGAAAAAATGACTTTTTATCAGCAATTTGCATGTTGTTAGAGTTACGCATTCTTCCTAATTTTCCTGTTTCTGGTTGCAAGCAAAGTGTCAAACATTAGTGCAGCGGAGGGAAACTGTTGTAGCAGTTCTTGAGTCCCGGTGGGGATGTGCCCAGTTCCTCCCAACTCATTAAATAGGCTCCAGGAGTTAGACACATTTTGATAGGGTTTTCCATAGATTGAAAAGTGTCTTTTTATTTTTTCGGTGCATATGTTGACCCATTGGTGGCTGGTGGCCACTGATTTGGAGACGACTGTATCATGGGTTTAATACCAGAATATCTCACAGAACCAAAATGAAGTCGTGTCTTAATCTCTTCAGGCCCTCTTCAATACACAAATGAAGTTTCTTCATTAAAAATACTTTTTTTAAAAGCTGCATATATTGCTCTAGTACCAAACTCCAGAGAATTTCTGTCTGGGAATTGGAGCCAGTGAAGCTCAATAGTTTACAAGTAAGTCAACCATGGTTCTAAGTTGTGTTTTTGCAGCTATGTCTTCTGCTGGCTCCTTTGGAGCACATTTAAAAAAAAAAAAAAAAAACTTAAAGATGGTATTCCATGTCTAAGCTAATCCACACTTCGCATCAGAATAAACCTCCAGAAAAAAAAAAATGAAATTTCCTTGAATATGCTATCTTGGAATTATGAGTGCTGACTGCCTGAAAAACAGGAAAAAGGAGTTTCATTTACTGGATTTCAAAGCAGTTACCTCATAAAATAAATAATAACTTTCCATATTGCTTCACCATTAATCCATATATGTAATGCAAATAAATGAATAAGAATTTTCATATACTCCAAAATTTACAATGATTCCACCACGTCAAGACAAACAGTTTCTCTCTGTAGTGATGACTCATTGATTTGGTGTAGCACCCCAAGACCCATTTAAGAAAAACACAGTTATGTCCTTTTGGCTGACTGAGGCTCTAACATTTAATAAAACCTGAACCCCAGGCATTTTCTTAATTTTTGTATTAGGTCCAATCTTGAAACAGCTTTTTTTTTTTTTCCTTTTTTTTTTTTGCTTTTATTAGGAGCAAGGTCTTTCTGTGCTGCTGTAAAATTCATTTTTATTTCTGCTTTATCACATTCAGATGCTTTCTCTGCTATTCTGCTACGTTTTCTGTTTTAAACCAGCACTTTTAGAAATATAGTGTTCCCACTGTGGCATTGGCGAGAAAAAAAGATGTATTTGAAACTTGTATGGCTTCAATGAAAGTGCTAATAAAGATTGCCTTAGTCGTAAAATCTAACCCCAAAAACCCACTAAAATTGCTAATGAACAAGCCAAGAGGTATTGTGTAATGAAACAGTTAAAGTAGCACTTGTTTCCTGGCAATGATAGAAAGGATTTTTTTTCATTTTTAAAAACATCTTTCAATGTACAGTCCTTTTCAGTTTGCATCTGTCTGCATCATGAACGATCCTTTCACCCCCTTTTCAAAGCCATATGAAGCTTGCAATGCAGGATAATTAAAACAAATCTTGAGTAAACTGTTTGGTGGAGATAGAAGTTTGATGGTTGAATATATAAAAAATTGTAACCAGATGTTGTTCAGAAGCCATAGTAGTTTAAAGATCATGAGCTTTTTCTTTTTTCTTTTTTCTTTTTTTTTGTATTAAGCAAAAATATTCTAATTGAAGTTGTCAGCAGGAGTGAGACTAATATGCCTGTATTTGATTAAATAATAGTTTATTTAACATTCAGTGTGGCCCAAAATTGGCTGATACTGAAATACAGAAACGTCTTACTTTAAATTTTTTGTATTTAAATAGAGTGAAAAGTAAACCTAGTTAACATTAACATTTTTGCTTGGTATTCCCAACTATTGTATTATTTGTCCACTTTATGTCTCAATGGAATGCTGTGCTATCCATTGCAGACACATTCTCTTCCTGTTCTCTTATTAACTGCTTGGTTGATGGAACAAATGGAAAAAGAAAGATGGGCAATAAAGCCTGGAATGCACTAGTTGATCAGAATTATTACTGAAATCTGGTAGAATTTAAGAGCATAATGCAAGCATCATCCAACATCCCTTCTTGCTAGGCTGTGCAAAGCACAGAAACTCGACAGACACATTAAGGGATATTCATGCATGAAAAGACTAGTGTGTTTTAAAAATACCAGAGTATTGAAGTATGTGCAGTAGATTTCCTGGCAGTTATCTCCTCTATACAGGGTAGCAGTCTCTAGTGGATACACTCAGAAAAAATAGTGGCTAAGATTCTTTCCCTAGATGATTTCTAATTTTTTTCTGTTGCTTCACTAATTGACATAGTGATGTCTCCTAAAGTCAGATGCTGAGATTCTTTCTCTGTTGTTTTTTTGGTTGTGGTGGTGGTTTTTTTGGTACTACCTTGCTGCTTGTATAGCCCTGTAATCTTACGTGGTGCTGTGCATAATCAGGGGGTTCCCCATCTTGCCTTCTGTGACTAACCATAGTTAAAACCATAGGAATTTCATTCTTGCTCTTCCCTCTGTAGCTGTTTGGCCTTTTGCGTAAGAAGGGACTGCGTGACTCACGATCTGCAGGCTGCACCGCGTTTAAAAATGAACCATAAAGGCGTGAGTTGCTTGGTTTATTGATGGCATGTGTGCCTGTGCGAATACTTCCTGCAGGAACGCTTAAAATCAGGACTGCGATTAGGCATTTTTAAGGCAGACCTATCTTTAAAATAGCTCATTCCAATCGTCGAGCGATGTTGTTTCGCAGTGTTTTCCTTTGCCCCCTGCCGTGGGAGTAGCACCTTTTGGGTGCCCTGGCAATACCCTCTGGTGGCTGCAGCTGCCTGGCACAGCCCAGTCTGTCTGCCCGGCCGTTTCATTGTGCCTTTGCTTCCATACCTGGGACTGCACCCAGTGCTTCCAGCAACACTGGTCTTTCAGTGCTCCTACAACCTGCCAGTAAATAGCAGACAAGGCCAAATTTGTAGGGAGATTGCAACAGTCTGTAGGAAACTTGTATTCCATTACAAGGCCATTAATCACTGAAATGTAGTAGAAATCACAGCCCCGGCTGTGCATGCAATATGTGCTATAGTGCTGGGGCTGTCATTCCTGAAACGCAAAATTATGTAGGCCGTGTTGAAGATATGTCTGTCGTATCTGCCCTGGTTGTGCCATGTGTATGCCAGGGTTCCAAAGTTAGATGGCAAGGCCAGAGTAAAATCAGGCAAGAATTATCCTTGCAATAATGAAAGCCAAGCTCAGTGAAGTCAGATTTTTTTTCTTTTTTTCCTTGTTCTTCTATGTCTGAAACAGATGGACATAAAATCAGTGCTAATTCTGTAGTTTTTTTGCCATCTTCTGATCTCCTTGTGCTTTATGCAATAGGTGGAGTTATCCTGGGTATGGAATAGGAAACAATTCGCTCTTCGATTTAGCAGATGAAGAGTTAGTTGCAAACCAGCAATTTGTTGAATGTCGTAGCTAAGATGCTTAGCTTTGCACTGCTGTACAGTAACTTCTGGAAGTTGTTCTCTCCTTAACTCAGACTGCTATTAATAACGGAAATAGAGTCCAGTATTTATATTTTAGACATTATTTCTGAGAGGTATAACTCATCAGTAATTGCAACCTGATTTCGGAAAGCTCTTTCCTTATAAAAATCCATACATGTCACAGCCACTTACATATGTGGGCATTATTCAAAAGAGCAATACTCCCTCTGTCTCGCGCCCAGATTCAAAGCTTGCTTTAAAGGGTCCGGGATGCTGGTCATAGACAGGTAGCGTTGGCAGCCATCCCAAAATCTCCTCAAAGGGTCCAGAGGTTGTTACCGCATGAATCGTTCAGTGTTCCCCACACCTTCCTCATCTTCCTGCTGATTTTACTATCAGGTTTTCACAGCCATGAAGTTTCCACAGCCATGTCCATTTCCATATGACTAGCCACTAAGGTGTGAAATCCTAGTCCATGACACAGAACGAAAAAATGTTTCCTATAAAATATATGTAGGAAATAAAAGCCCTTCTCTTCTCAGTTCCTGAAAGAGGGCTTTTGGCAAAGATGCTGATGAAATGGAAGATTATTTTTATTTCTCTTAGAGGAAAGGCATGTCATTATAAATGTGCTCCTTTCTGGTGTACGTCTTTTTCCTTCTCGTTCCCAAAGATTCCGGTAGATGATGAAGAAAGGGAGGGAAAACAATTTGACATCCACTGTTAAGGAAAGCCTGAATTAAATTGAAAAGTGAATTCTGAAGAGTGTCAGAGTTTTTGTTCCATCAGTAAGACAAAAATAAATGGGTTTGAATACAGCCTGTTTGCACGTAGCAGCTATGAGGTTGTATAGCAGGTCTAAATTTAAAGGTTTCTTTTTATTTCAAAGTTGTGTATATGAGCCTTCTGGAGGCTTGTTTCAAAATCAGAGTAACTGTGATACTGGCAGATGGAAGGTAAAAGGCAAACTGTTTACTGTCTTTTTTTTTGCCTAAATAGCGAAAGTCTGATATAATTGATCAGTAGAACAGGACCAAACGGTTCCTCCTTGAGTCCATGTCCCAGCTCTGCACAAACCCTGAATATATTCAGGCAACCCAGTGGTCTTTGCCTCTCCAGCTCCAACACGGCCGCAGCCGCAGCTGCCGGCGAGCGAGGCCGTGGAGCCGCTGACGCCGCTGTAGAAAGGAAGCGGAGGGCTTGTTTTACAAGGCATTCCTGTGCAGTCAGCTTCATTTAAGATGCCTCCAAAGGATGTGAAAAATAAGTTCGCTGTGGGCTTGCAGGAGGATTTTACCATGCCTCTCCTTCCAGCCGGGGCTTGATTTCTTGACTGCCGTTTTCCAGTCCCTCACAGCACTCTGCGCTAAAGCCTGACTATGTGACAGGGTGGGTACGTTTCTTCCTTGGCATCCAGAACTCATGATGGAAAACCCCGTTAAGTTCTCTGTTTCTCTTGTACTGCTCTTGTCGGGGTTGTGCCGTTTAAGAGAATCACTGCCCCCAGCAGTAAACTCGCCCTGCCACTTTCTTTAGAAATAATTCCTTCGGTGAAATGCAATCTGTCGGAGTGATTCTGACGATGCAGATTTTGAAGCTGGTGTCTGAAGCAATTTAAGAACTACTTTCTTAAAAGCAAGGGAAAATTAGATGCTGGAAGTACTGTTGTGCAGTTACAGTGTTCTCTCTGTGCAGATGTGGATACATATAAAAAGAACAGAGGGTATACCAGTTTATAGGGCTGCAAAGGCAGAAAAGCCCCAAATCCTCTATCAGTGTTATTAAGATAAATATTGTTTATTATTTTTTAAATTGATTTACCTACTGAGTGGTTCTCCTAAAAAGAAAAGAAAAGGTTAAGGCAGTTTAGTTAATGAGGCTAAGCTTGATTAATAAGGGATTCAGAGTATTCCTTTGTGCACACCAGTTACCATGACTTTCCTTTTTGCTATGCTTTTACATGCTTCAACTGCCTCTAGTGTTTTATCAGGAAACACTTCTTCGTTTGTGGGTTTTTGTTTGGTTGGGGTTTTTTTTGTTTGTTGTTTTTGTGTGTGTTTTGTTTGTTTTTTTGTTTTGTTTTGGGTTTTGTTTTTGCTTTTTTTTTGTGGTAGTGGTATGTGGGTTTTTTGGGGGTTTTGTTTTTGTTTTTGTTTTTCAACCTTGTATTATATCACAGATTTTAAGGTCTTCAGTCATTATGCTGTGGCTCTGTCTTGAATTCCATGAAATGTTTCCTATCAAACCAGGAGACCATATGCCCATGTTGGCCTAAAAATCTCAGTGCATCATGTACCAGAAATAGAAGCTGGTAAAGATTCTTCAGAGATTGTGTTCACTTGTTCCAAAGACCTGGTTTGTTTATGGAAGGGATGCTTGCAGTACATAAACACTATTTAAGGAGAAATGTCTCCAAAATGTAGAACAGTTGTTCTCTTCTCCTTCTCATCTTAATGGTATTTTTGAGGAAAGCTATACAACACCCTATACAAGTAGGCGTTAGGATCTTAATAGGAAGGCGCAAGCAGAGAATAGTTTTTGTAAAACCTGCATTAGATATTTCACTCAGTTTCTCATAAACATTCTGAAATTATTTATGGTGGAATTTAAAAGTAGGTTTCTTCACTTCTAGTAGCTGTACAGCTTTACAGACTGCGATCTGTAACATTCAGTCTGGATGTTGGTCTATTTTAATTAAAATTTTAGAGCCATGAAATTTAGAGTGTTTTATTTTTCAAGGCAAATGAATAGGAATTAAGGCTAAAATGGATAGAAATTAATAGAACAGAAAAAAGTAACGAGCAATCTTCAGCTTCTTGCTGAAGAAAGATTCACAGAATCCTTAGGGTTGGAAGGCAGCTCAGGAGATCATCTAGTCCAACCCCACTGCTCAGAGCAAGGTCAACCAGGGGAGGCTGCTCAGGGCCGTCAGGTTTTGGATGTCTCCAAGGACAGACAGTCCACAGCCTCTCCGGGCACCTTGTTCCTGTGATCAACCACCCTCACAGTAAAAAAAAACCACTTTTCCTTTCTGTTCATGTGGAATCTCCTGTATTTCAATTTGTGCCTTTGTTTCCTGTCCTCTCACTGAGCACCATTGAGAAGAGCCTGGCTCCATCTTCTTTGCCTCCCCATCAGGTACCTACTGATGAGATCCCCCTGAGCCTTCTCTTCTTTAGATGAGACAGTCCCAGCTCTCTCAGCCTCTCCTTGTGTGACAGATGCCTGAGTCCCTTAATGATCTTTGTGGCCTTTCGCTGGACTCTTTCCAGTACCTCCATGTTTTTCTTGTACTGGGGAGCCAGCACTGGACACAGCACCGCAGATGTGGCCTGACCAGGAGAGATCAGAGGGAAGGATCATCTCCCTCAACCCACTGGCAGTGCTCTGCCTAATGCAACCCAGGAGGCTGTTGGCACTTTTAGATGGGTTAGCTTTAAAAAAATACAAATATGGAGGGTTTTTTCTTTTTTTTTTTTCCTTTTTTTCCTGTTTTCTTTTTTAGAAGATACCTTCCTAGATGGTTGTTGGCTTGATCACAGCTCTAGTCCATTCCTGCTTCTTAAAGCTATCAGTAAGAAGCCATCAAGTATTTTTGCCAAAAGTGGGATCACAGCACAGAATAAGATGATTATGTTAGAGCCAACCATTTAGACGCAGACTCTGCCTTATTGTCTTGTTATCTGGAAATGTTTGGAATGGATTGGATTAGATGAAAATGTCCATTATAAAAAGGCCGCTACTTTTCAATATTTACCACTCCGTGGTATCTGGGATACCACAGTTTCTCCCTAAGCTCACAATAGGAAATAACTATGGTAATTGTGTGGTATGGGTTGGCAAATGTTGATTTTTCTGAATGGAAGCCATTCTAGCAACAGCACGTAACAAGATCAGCACTGAGAGTGCAGTCCTAAGCGTATTAAAAATAATAGGTGGACATCGTCCGCTTTGGATCCCATCCTAGGAAAAACTTTCTCAAGGGAACTGCGTGAGACTCGAGTTATAGTTACTTCAGTTCCTGAATAAGTGTATAAGCTATCGCTGCTCATATGAAACTTTCTCGTGTTCTCTTTTTTTCTTTAATTAAAATTAATGGTCCTGAGGGGAATTTTTAAAAGTACAAGTAACAGGTAAAGGTTACCTCACTGCTTTTCACCAAGAGGTAGACACCTAATTGACATTTCCTCTCTGAGTCCTGAAGACTTCTCTGAAAACTTTAGATCCTCGTTTTGTAGCTTTGCATTAGAAATTAGTCTTCCAGTGTAGTTTCCAGATTTGGGGTGCAAATTGGGGAGGATGTAGGTAATCAAAAGGCAGTGGGACTGAGGCTTCTGAGACACTTAATGGCTTTTGAAATTTTTACCCCCGAGGAGCCTTTCCCCTGCTGATTTTGGCAGCCCTCAGCCAAAATCTACAAATGAGAGTTCCTCCTCTCAGCTGCTGGCTTTCTGAGCCATTTTCTATATAAATAGAGATCACGTGGACTTTAATAAGGTCAGGGAATGTTTTTTAAACGTCTGTGATTTTCTTTTTTCCTCAAAACTTAATTTTGCCCATCTGATTTCTGTGGAAGTGGGAACAGATGCCAGAAGCTGAGAACTCCAGCAGCTTTGTGCTCACGCTTACAGCAGAGCGGGATTGGGACCCTCAATTACTATCACATGTAGAGTTACATGTTGGCTCTTAGCTGAGATCTGCAAATGCACTCTGGTTCTTCTACCACGTCAAAGTTAAGGGTGTTTAAGGAAATATGGATGTATCTGCTCCGTTTTTATCTGTTCATTTGATGAGTGAGATTACTTCATGAAAGAAGGGATACGTGGGGTGCGCTCTTGAGCATAAATCCTCAAGTATTGATGCCTAAACTTAAGCACCTAATTCTGTGTTTAGGCACCACCATAACTGCCTCTTTATCTCAGAAAGTGTGTCTGTTTATAGCAAAGTCTAACTATTGATTTAGGTTCCCCGTTTGAGACAGCAGGGCTTGGATATTTTTGCCTTGCGCCAAGAAATGAAAGAGTCAGAAGTATTTCCAGTTTTCTCGATGTCTCTTTTTGTGTGCTTAGTTCTGAGGGTACTACTTTTATCCACTTACTGATGAGAATAAGAATAATCTAATTTTGTGCATTTTATACTGTTGACATGGTGTTTCTAATTTGAAAAAAGTGCAAGAGACTCGAAATGAGGTTTTGCTAGATTTGTTCTCTAACAACAACTGAGCTCGTTTGGAAGCGCACGGCGTTCGGGAAGGAGCAGCAGCCCGTGTGTGCAAGTGCCGAGTTCTCAGGCAGCCGTTCAGCATCGGAGCTGCTGCGGGAATCTGTTTCAGCAAAGCGCTAGCGAAGAAAGGTTTATATTCTTTAGGAGCAAGGATTGCAGCTACCAAACCAGGCTCCCTCTGTCCTGCTTGTGCACGCTCATACATTTGATTGCTTTGCATAAATACTCTATTAAAATTGCCCAAGCGGCCAAGCTGATTTAGAAAATTGGGAAGAAGTTCCGCCAGAAACTTAGCAGTTTTTCCAGCAATGTCTAAAAAGGCCTGATAAAACCTGTTGCAATACTAATATAATTCTGGTGAAGAATCTGAGAGATGCTGCTGGCAGCTTTTTACTGTGTTAGGTGATAAACTGTGAAAAGAAAACAGGACATAAATTTAGGCAGATTGTAGTTTACATACTCACGAGCACACCTCAGCAGAGATAACGCGTTACCTTGAGTCAGTGTACAGGAGGGAGGGAGGAAAATGCTGCTACACAGGGGGAAACAAAGACAATCAGGGCTTTCTTCTGGAGCAGCTGCAGCCAGTTCCACTAATGGAAGTGCAAGAGCAGAAGCTGGCAGCACAAGGTACACGTTCGTTTTTACAGATGGCAATGCAGACAAGTTGGTAATTGAGAAGGAAGTCGTGTACGTGAGCTGTGTGACAGGGGACAGCCCATTACAGTACTTTCCTGTGTAATTGACTCGGGGAGTTATTGGAGACAGAATTTCTAGTCCTCTTGAATAGGTTTCAGTTGCTGAAAAATGACATCATTATTGTGCGGGAAATNTTTTTTTGCGCTGTGTTACTAAAACTGTTAAAATTAATTTTCAAGTTGCCTCCGTGGAGGTCTGTGTTGTTCTGCTGGTAGTCAGTGGCAAAATACAGGACGAACGAGATCATATCACTGTGTGGTAGTTGCTGTTTAAGGCACTGGAAGAGATGTAAGGATGATCAGCTTGTATGAGTTGAAGGATAAGACCTCAAAAATACATTATATCTAGTAACAGACGGTTGAAGGAAACCGCTTTCAAAAAACTATATTTTGCGTAGAAAGATTAAGTAGATATTTAATTCCTTGCAAACCGGACTGACATATAGTTCCACCAGAAAATATTGCTCAGTCTTCATTGCAAATGCCTCATACCATAAACAGGTATATGTGCATTTACTTAGTCTGTGTGTATGTATTTGGCCCAACAGAACATCACGTATATTTTTAACACACAGTGTTTAAACATCAACCGCCGCTAACTACGGCAAGGAAGTCTAACCTGCAGAAAAAGTTTTTATTGTTTCATATTATGCCACTGCAGATCTTGAAGGGGAAAATGTGAAATTACCTTCCGTCCCTGTTCAGATTAACAAGGTAATACACTGTGAACTACACAATTTTCAACATTAAATGTTCAAATTAATGAAATCAATGAGTCACTGTAAAGTGTGTTGTAATTATTTATGTGATCCCATAGTTGCATGTGGCCCTTAACGGCTGATTACAGCAATGGTAAATCCCAGCCTGTGGAGCTCCGGCTCTGCTGTGGGTGGGTGGTGGTAAGGGTGATGGAGATTTCCAATAGCAAGGGATTTAGTTGCCTCTTTGCCTAGCTGTGTTTTTCTTAATGTAATCATTTATTTTGATCAGCCGTTGCTTTACTTTGGTAGCGATTCTGGCATCGTAAACTAATATCTTGCTAAATTCTTCTTGCTTAGTAAGACACAAAGAGGTTGTAGTTCACTGCCTGGTTTTTGGCTGTCTGTTGGTGGGTTTTTTATGTAGTGAGTGCCGCTGGCTCTAAGGTAGCTTTACAAAATAGAGGGAAATGCTTCAAATACTGGGGCAAAATCTACTAATCTGCATTTTTGCTGCTGATAAAAAAAACCCTTGCAGTTTACATGCACATTAAAATATTTACTCTCCCTAAGGGATCAGGGGTAGGATTCTGAAAGGCTGTGCTAGCAGTAATGTTTAATTTACTGTCTGGGGTTTTTTCCCCTCTCTAAACCCCCTTGGATTCCTCTCATTAAAAGTTTGTAATACAGCATATATCATAAAAAGATGCTGTCACAATAGAGCATTAAAAATTCCACTAAACTTTTTATATGAATTAGGTGTGTAATTTTAACTTTCCTCTTGGCGTTTTTACTTTCTTCCTACCTTGCCTTTCCTAACTTCTTTCTTATGCGTCTTTCAAATACAGCTCTTTAGTGTAATTGCTCTTGACAATGTCTTAGATGAAGAGTTTGGATTTGGCACATTAAATTGACTTCAAGAGGCATCTGTTAACTCATAGTTAAGGTTGAAAACAACTTCTACTTTAGCACTCTGCTTTATGTGTTTAGCTTTTTTTGATAACTTACACTTTGGGGCTGAAAGTTTGCTGTGCCTGGTCTATTCCTGAAAGCTGTCCAAGTTATAAACTGAATAAAACCCAATGACTTTCTTTTTAATTTAGACATAGCTATAGCAAAAGCAACTAAAATTTTAAAATGCGAAACTTTACAGGGGCATAGTTGTGGCTGTTTTCATAGTTGAGAGAGAAAGCAGTTTTGATTAAACACATTCAGAAAGGTCTGAGTGCCTCTGCAGCCAAAATAAATGAGCACGGGAAGCTTCTTTTCCCATCCTAAACAGCAGAAAGTAGCACTTCAACATCCAGATGCTGCCCAGGGTTTAAACTTTAATTAATCTGAGCTTCACCCAAACTCAGAGAATTAAACACCTCCTCTTATAAGGAGGATAATAGCTGGAAAGCCCTAGCAGGTGTGAAACAAGAAACTCCTAAGTACTCACGGCAGTGCAAATGCAACATACACACGTGTAACCAGGAGTGCACTGTACTGTTTTTCTGAACTGTGTGGTAGCAGCTCGGCAATTACAGGTATGAGACTCACTGCTTACAGCTGATCCTCTCCAGAGCAGCTCCCCCGGCTCATGCTGAACCAAACACATGCAGGTTTCCTGGTCCCTTTCAGCCCCCTTGTGTTGCCAGAGAGCATCCAGAGCCAGCGTTTGGCCTTTTTTTCGGTGGGGCGTGTATGGTAGTGGTCCTCGGCTTTGTCATTGGAAATAGGTTAGATATATGCTTATTCTTGGGGAACACTGATGATTTCTCTGCACCTCGTGTTCTGGAGCCACGATTACAACGTGCTCTGTTTCTGGCATGGTAGGGAAGCCAGAGATGGTAAAAAAATCCACTCAGGCTTCATTGTATCATCTTTTTTTTGTGATGGGGAAGTAAAAGTAATCAGAAAAAGACAAGTTTTGTGGTGTCCAAACCAAGAGGGTGATGTAAGAAAAATGCTTCGCTGACGCTTGTGGAGCCTGTTTGAGTTTCTAAAAGCATCTCCTGGCAGAAATTTTGAAAACAGGATGTATTTGGCACTAGCAGAGTGTCATGCACCGTTGCTTAGTCTAGCTCACTAAAACGCTGCAGTTCCTCAGCAGTGTTTCTGGCTGTGCTTTTACAATATAGATTTTGCTACATGAAGTTCCATCGAAAAAGTAACTGAAAGTTCAGTACATTTTAAAATATTTCTGTTTTATAACTGTGTATTGTGGTGCTTCTACATGGCTACAAAGTTTGAAATCGTGTAAACTGTAGTCATCTTTTTTAAATCGAGAGCAGTTTTTATGAAAAACAAGGGACTGATCCTGCCAAGATAGCTGAGTGAATTACTTGTTAAGGGATTCTCTGCTCTTCCATTGCTTAGCAGAAAGCACTACTAACATTTTCCTTGTTCCAATAAAGTATTGGTAACTAGTGAAAATCATTTAAGGAGTTAAAAAAAAAATTAGGCATTTGAGCTTGACGATGTGTATACCAAGTTTCAGACTTGTTCAATTTGAAATGGTCCAGATATGAAACCATAAAAAATGTGAGTAAATACTCTGCATATCAAGGGTTGTTATGCAATTACATGCTTTCAGCATGGTTCTTACTGAAGGAAAACAGTTAGTAGAGAGATCTGCAATACATGTTCAGTGAATAATTACAAACTTTCATAGCTTAGCTACATAAAACTAATAATCCACTTGTTGCTTTGCTATTACTAGAATACTAAAATGTGTGCATACTTTTTTTTTTCCCCAGAGCAAAGCCGCTACGAGTGTAGATTTATTAGAAAGTTATCTGAAAAACTTGAAATCCCCTCTACCCCGCATCCCCCAGTTTTGGCCGATCTCCAAATTATAAACAGCTGAACTGATTTAAATAAATTTTTCAGTATCAAAAAAGAAAAGAAAAAAAAAAGTTACATCTGGGCTGACAAAAAAAATGCCCCAAGTTGCAGCCCAATGTGATTTGAGACAACATTGATATTAAACGCCCAGACCTAGGAGCTGGAATGGAAATAGAGACAGGCTCTTCGCAGCACTGGCCCCTTCAGGATTTGGGATTGCAATGTAGTGGTTATAAGGCTCCAGATGATTAAAGCTTGACTTAATAGATACATATTTTAGTTATTTAGACCCTTTTGGCTTATTCTTCTAAGGATGTACAGGAAGTTTTCATGGATAACTCCAGTTAGTGCTAGTGGCATTGATCGCAGACTGAAACCTCTTTATCTGTGGCTCAAACCCTCCCATGACTCGTTATGTCAATTCACCTTTCCTGAGCCGACCTGAAGAGACTGTGTAACTATGATAAGTATGCGTTCACGTTTGAAAGAGGACAAAAGGTTCCATAACGTATTTCTTGAAAATGCTGGCTAGCGTGTTATGGAGCAGAGCACCCAAGCGCATGGCCGGGTTTATGGGGACTGGGGGCCGTGGCTCTTGCGCAGACGTTGCTGGGCTGGAGGTCAAGTGCCTGTTCCATTGTGAAGCTGCCCGAAAATCCAGAAATATTGGCCATTCCCATCGGCTAGTACAAATGCTGAGTATGCAAAGCCAAACAGACTCATGTAGTGGAAGTATCTTCACTAATTCATATTTAACAAAAAAATTTAGAAAATTTCTATTGGCCCGTAACCTTTATAAAACTTAGTAAATGGAAAGTAAATTCCTTTTTTTTTTTTTTTAAATGCTTTATTTCAGAGGAGTACAGGCGTTGTGGGCTTTTAAAAATGACTTCCATTTTTTCTTGCAGACATCTTTAAAATTTCTCAGGTGTATTTTGACAAGCAGGTCAGTTCTGTGCTTAGTCAAGATTGTATAGTCTAATTCTTCCACAGTCCAGTTTTGCCCCAGGATATCTGTTCTAAAGCTGTTTCATAACCAAAAAGCCCAACAGAGTAACAGCATTTGAGTTTTTTCAGAGATGGTTTATTTTTTAATTCATTAGTATCCGTAATCTATGTTGGAACACCTAGGTATTGGAACAATCATTGTTGATTATCCTGTAAGGTCCGTAAATACAACAGAAATAACAGATCAGGAAGGTGAAGAAAGACAAGATATAACTCTTCAAGCTGCATGTAGGACGAATTTACACACTTAGTGTTAAATGTAGGGAATGATGTTTAGCTGGACTACTTTGAGATTTTAAGCAGATGAATAGTTTGTAAGTACTAAATAAGTACAAGTATATGTTTTTAATACATACAGCTACTACTAGGTATTTTGTAGATTGTTGTCAGCTATAGTCATTGTATTATTTCTTTGCAACTAATGCCCAGTTTGGATCAGATCTCTCTTTAGGAGAGAAAAAATGAGTTATTTTTGTCAGTTCTTTAAAGATATACTAGTTTCATAGCATTCAGTTAAGATTTCAATGTTACTACACAGTCTGTTGCCATTCAACTGTGTTCAAATGCAGCAAGTAAACTAGACCACTCTTCCAAATATTTTAAAAGACTTCCGTGATTTTGTAGAGGGTATTTCCCAAACTCAAGGAACACAAACAGAAATGAAAGGGTGGAAAGACTGACTCAGATTAAGGCTCCACTTGGTTAACACACCACAGCAAGAAGCCATAGGCCAGCAGACAAAAAGTAGGAACGGAAAGGAACAGTTTTGCAGTTGTATCTGAATCCTGGCCATATACAGTCATTTCCACTTGGAAACTTCTCACCCTTCAAGTGGACCAAATTGGGGTTACTTTAGTGAAGCTTTTATTGTACTCTTGAGGAAAATATTTCAGCAGCCAGGTGAAGCTGTGCAAGGATATGCAACTACAGAAAGAACTGGGAGCTTCAGTTTTCTTGTAGATGAGCGCGCCCTCCCAGAGTGAGCTGTGTCTCAGATACACAACTAGTTAGATATTTGCTGAAGGACATCCACTACCATTTAGTTCTCCTCTTATCCAAACTGGCAAAAACATAGTACTTTTCTGATTTAAGAGACAAAGTAGGGAATGATGCAAGGGGTGCGATAGAGATTATCTTGATGACAATCTCAATTTTATTGTATCACCTTAAGGCAGCACAACCTGCTGTACTAATGAAATTGTGTTCTTGGTTTAAAAGGGCAATTGTTAGCTTGACTTTGTGCTCACTAAAAACATTTCCCCAATCTTGTTAAATTATTGCACTCATTTCAGATTTTTATGGCTGTGCAGCTTACCAGCTCTCGTTTCTTTACGTTTCATTCATTTTCCTTGTATTGATGATTAATGGAGGATGTCGAACGTTAGAGTGAGCAGGCATCAGCAAATGCAAGATCATAATTAGTTTAGCTGACGAGGGCCTCTGATAGCACTTGCATCTGGATGGAAAAATTACCCTATAGGGAACTGGCTGCTCACCAGGTCTTTTTAGTGATACATTGTGAAACACCCGATGAATCAAATGCCCTTTCAATGCCAAGAAAGTGTTCCAGTCTTGAAGCCAAAATTATGTCTGCAGAAAGCTTTCCATTTGAAATGTATCAGAGTACAATTATAACCATTGTATTTTTTTGGCATGAACAACAGTCTTCTACAGTATGGACTAAAGTTAAATAAATTACTTAAATTTTATGAAACCCTGAAATTTTAACTTATGGTGTTAGTAATTTTTAATTTAGAATAAAATTAGTTTTCACCCAGGCTGTTTTTCCCTGTACTCACCCGTTCTTATCTTAGATGATGAAGGTTTCTTACTGACTTTTTTTCCTTTGCAGAAAGAGAACAGAGTTGAAATTCAGATTTTCTTTTCAGGAAAAGAATTCCATTTCCTGCTTGTTAGTATTTGTGCCCATGAACACAGCCTGACTTTTGTTTAAATGAGAAGTTTAATGAAATCATTAGTCTGTAGAAAGAATTTAACAAGCAATACTCATAAATGTGTCTACTTTTAAATATTCCTGGATCTTTATGAAAGCTGATGAATACATAGCTCGGTCTGGTTAAAAATCAAATTCTATTTGGGAAAGTTGTACTGTGCCTTTCTTTGCCTGACTAAAATAAAATAAATAAATCTATCCATCGATGGGGCAGTGTGTTCTGGAGTTTGGGGTGAAGTTCAAAAGGTCTCATTGAGAATACTGTACTTTTATTTGTTTGGCAGAGTTTACTCCTCACTAATCCTCATTCTTTTCTGTGGGAAATATATGGTAACTTATACTGATTTCAGAAATTGGAAAGACTGGAACTGAGTATCATGTATTCAATTAATGAAGTATAATCTCTGTTAAAGGAATTAGTATGACACAAGTACAAACTGTAATTAATCGAAGTGGTGGTGTTTCAGAATTCTCATTACTGATCACACTTTAAAATCGATCAAGCTAAAAGGAAATAATCTGTTGTGAAATGCGGTGAAGAAACCGAGAGAAGTTTACAGAATGTTGTCTGTCAGCTTCCAGAGGGGTTTTTCAGAATTTGCTGTTTAGAAACCATCATTAAATGCACAAAACCTGAAGTTCAAAAAGTTAAAGCTGTTATTCTGAAAAGGCTTTGGTGTTTCACACACCTCATCCATCACTCTAGGGTTAATTATAATGAAAATCAGTGGTGCCTATTAAGCACAATTGAACCTGACCTCATTATGGGCAGTGTGGTTTTATACTGTCATTGTTGCCAGTCTAGAGACAAAACTCCTGTGTTGATTTGTCCTAACTCCGCAGCTCATGTGACTCACCTCTGACCTGTTTTTTTTTAATGTGTGTTTTTTTTTTCCTTCCCTATTTCAGAGACGTAGAGGCTCGGGTGTTTTTTGTGCCAATTGCCTGACCACAAAGACCTCTCTCTGGCGAAAGAATGCAAATGGTGGATATGTATGCAACGCGTGTGGCCTCTACCAGAAGCTTCACTCGGTAGGAAGAACTCACTGGTTTGTTCAGGAAAAAAAGGGGTTATAGAGCTAAGCTGGGCAGCTGTGGTCTTGTCTGGTTGTGTGATTAGTACCACTCCCTGGCCTGCAGTTAATTTCCTAACAGGGTTTTGCAGTATGGTCACTTTGGGATCAGATGTGATTCATTATGAAACAGGCCGGGATGCTATGGGTAGACGTGTTTGAGATCACCAGTGATGCATTTAATTATTTTGATACAAAATAAGGGGAAAATTGTTTCTTTTCTGGGAATTCCATTTAAAGGCATACAATATGTTGTGATGAAAGCTCTCTAAATTCAAGGGCCCTCATGATCGTAATAATAATTAAAAAAAAAGGCTTCTTAAGATTAGACATCAGATCCTAATCAAAAATAACCCTTGCTGTGGCTTTTGTTTTCTTTCACTTCTCTTTCCATCTTTATTCTTGTCAGTAAATTTCCTGGAGATATGGGGTGGTAGAGTTTTTTGAATTCTGAAATAACTCAACAAAGAAGCTGCTCGATGGCACTCATCACTTGGTGAGGGTGAGATTCACCATCCCTCAGGATCAGGCAGGGAATAAGTAATAATCATGGGCTGTCTATATTGCTTTTCATCTTATTGACACTTGGCTTGATCCTGAAAGATGTTGAATGCTCTAGTCTGGGTCCAGGAAGGCCATGCATATGTGTTTCCTTAAATCAGTATCAGAATGCTCAGAATCTTTTAGGTTAAGACTCACAAGTTAAATACCATCCTTGCTTTAATAGAAGCACGTGGGAGAGTCAGATGACCAAGATTTGACTCTGATTAATTCATTTTTACAACATCCCCACAAAGTTAAAAAGTGTTACTATTTTTCAGAAATAGAAACTGAGGCTGGCTTTGGGTGTTTGCCAAGGCAACAATAACAGTTTAGGCTTAGAGCCCAAATCAGAAATCCGTATTGTGGCTGAGAGTGCTTATTTTTTAAAACTATTTTTTTTTCAGAAATTGCATTTTCAAAAAATAAAAGCCACTTAGGAAACGATATTTCAAATGCATTAAGACCCTCAAGTGCCTATGCCTGTTTCTCTATAAATTTCAGGAATGATCTTCTAAATCTATTATTAGTTTCTGTGAAATTTACCCTTGGTCTTGTGTACAGGCCATATAAGAATTCTGTTTGCTCAAGATCCTGTCCAACCCACTTAATAAAAAAAGAAAAGGTTCCAATTTTCGAAAGCAGGAAGACCATCACCAGTCTGAAAGGTTGGCTCTGTTTGCTCTGGGCTGTCATTCTGAGGTCAATAACTCTTTTTAAGCTCCAGTCAGATAGCACGTGAATGGGAGAAGATGGACTAATGCATGATCTCTGGCCAGCGCCTTGGCTGGATCTTGCTAAAAGCATCATCTTCCTGGAGGTCTTTCAAAGTTCTAGGTGTAATATCTAATTTAAGGAAATTGATCAGCAGTGAGATCCACAAAGATTTTAAAGAGGACAGTTTGGTTTTTTTGACGTTAATTTGACATTTGCGTCCCGCTATTTGTAGAATTACATTGACAGCCCCCATTTTCCCTTTTTTGAATATACTTTTCTAAACTATGGTGTTGGACCTTACCATGATTGTTAGCATAACTTATTGAATAGACAGAAGCTACAAGAATAAGTTTTTAATTCCAACATATAGCTCAGGTAATTCTTATGAACCAGTAGGAATGAACTAGTGTGCTTCCAACAATAATAATTAGCAATACAATGTCAAACTTTATTTTATGCATACAGAAAGTGAGAAGTTGACACTATCTTTTAGCTCCACCATTCAAGCATGGCAATAAGCTGTCATTCTGTGGACATTTGACATTAATATCTTCAATTGAACCTTGACCGAACAAACGCAAAGAATTTAATTAAGCCTCCACTCTGCTGTGATACAATAGCAACTCCATTGTAAGTTGGAGTCTGAAATAATCAAACTAATTTCTCCTTTGGGACACTTTTTGAGACAGTCCCATGCAAAGGGATGATCTTTAGAATGATACCAGCCTGTCTAGCTAGCTATCTCTTCATGAAAAATTATTGTATTTGTCATGTATGTTTTTGAATTAACTAATCTAGGATGATGCAGATTTACTAGGTAAAGGTCTGAAACGATAAAAATTCAAGGGAATAGAACTGTTTCATTCTATCTGCCACTCAGTTAAACTAAATTATGCTACACAGCTCGGTAAAATTTGCCCATAGTAAGTCTGCTCATTTCATAGCCTCTTTTTGATTGGATTATCACTATCTAGAACTACTGTCCTCATTACCTCAGGAATGTGTATAATACACTTATCTCTAAGGTCCTTTTTTTGCTAGTATTTAATAATAAAAAAATCTGTGGTCTGTCAGATACTACTAGGTGGTACTGACTGACAAACATTAACATGGTAGTGATTTCTGCTCTAAGTCAAATTTCCCTTTGTATGATACCCTTGAAAAATTTTTCAACATATTTTCAAAAATGTTCCATATATCTAGGGGTCATTTACATGTAGCTTGCCAGGTTTTTCACATTTCTCTCCTCTACTGCAGACAGCTGTGTTAAAAAATGTGTAGTAATATTCCAGTGGTGAATTATTAAAATAGTTTTACTGAAAAAAATGCTTCCAGTTCACTGCAAACACATACACAATATTCACATTTGCTGACACAGAAAAGTATGTCCTTTGTCTACCCAGATTCATGAATTTGTCCATTTATATTGTAGTACTGTTCCTTATTTTTTAATAGCTCTAAATCGGTTGTGGAAAACTAGATTTTGTTCCACAGTCATTCCTTGGCTGCATCCTTGGACTCTTTCAGGGAGGAGTTACAGCTTATTCTTCAAGTATTAGACTCAAATGATCTTGTAGTGGAAAGATCACCTCCATTTCCCATGGTATCTAGGACGTGTAATCACAATAATTTACTAAACTATTTGTTGATTTTTTAAAAGTTTTTTTTAAGTTACCCATATATTTGAGGTAGCAAGGATATTGCCAATTGATATAGATATGGCAAAAAAATCTTTGTGATCACACTCAATATATTATGTGTAACATAGAATTAATGATCTGACATAGGGCATTTGAGAAGTTCTGGTAATGTTTCCACTGTTTTCTAAATCTAGTGCCCCATTGAAAATCAAGAAGAGAGCTTAAACTTTTCTACCTACCTCAGTTGCAACCAAATACAGATTTCTATCTGCACCTTGCAACTATGAGTAAGAAAAATGTGAGTAGCTTTACTCCAGCAATTAGTCTGTTTTAATCAGCTAAAGACTAATCAGATGAGTACAGTCATTTGCACGCTGAAGAATTTTTAAGTTAGACCTACAGCCTTTAACTCCTAATAGCACGTAACTTGGAAGAGCCTGAGCTACAAGCGTGTGAGGGTCCTTAGTCACAGGGATGAAGATATTCCTTTTAACTACTTCCAGGATCAGACTTAATACCTGTAGCATGAAGAGTAAGACTAACAGTGTTTCCAAATTGTTGAAACATTATCTTGAAGCCACATGAAAATGCTCTGTAGTCTATAAGTAGAAGTTCAATATGAGCAACATCAAGAATGTTGCAAGATCTCTCACCATGTCAGTATGACAGTGTTACTGTTGTCATAAAAAGCTGAGGAGGTTACACTGAGCTGGTAATAAGGAGTATATGCTTATGCATATCAATTGGCTGTTGATTCTGCATCTGTAAACTTTATTTGCATACTATTTATGTAGAAAATATTCTGATTTTATCTAAAGAAGATTTTGTCTCAACTTTGATCTGTTTGAGGAGGCTGGTTCAAGGTGTTGTTTTTCGGATAAGTTTAAATTTTGCTTTTTAAAAATCTAAATCAAAGTGTATATTTATTCCGATTTAGACTTTTAATAGTAAAACTTTAGCAAGTAGCTGCACTGTCTAAAATACTATTAACCATTAAGAAAGAACCGACCTCAGGGAAATAAATACGTGAAAGAGGAGGGAAAGATGGCAAGTCAAGAGAGAAACTAAATCCCTAGGAATAATAGAGTGCTCTTCCAGCTCTGAATATTTTTATACTAATTCGAAGTTATGAATATATATAAATTATGTTACATTCAACGTACAAATTGTTTTAGGTATTGACTGTAGGCCAAAATTTAATCTGCACATAAAAACAATGGTCAAAAGGAAAAATTCCAAATAAACATATAAGTGGAATACTGTGTGGGGCACTTTTCTGGCCTCCAACCAAAATAGGATTATGTGTGCATTTGGATGAGACAAATGGCAACTGCCAGCACACCAAACTGAATTACTTTTAGGTAGTTTTTGTTGTTTTAATGTCTGCCCAGTAGAGCAACACCTACCAATGTTACAGCACCATCTTTCGTTCACATACCACGGCCTGCCTGTTGAGGGGCCTTTCCAGGAGGCCTGGCTGCTGTCCTTCCTCATGCTATTTTTTTTTGTCTTCATGCAAAAGTATTTTCAGTTCTCATCTAAACAGGCCACCTACCCTGAGCAAATGGAAACAGAAGTCTTGTCTTGGTTCTTGCCTCTGCCTTTTCCTCGATGCTTTTCTTTTCTTAACAGACCCTTTTTTCCCACCTTCTGGGGACACCTTCTCTCCCCCATGACTTACTGTGTAACATTTAGGAAACGTTAATAACATTTAGAAAGAACTAACAGGTCTTCTACTGTTAGTTGAGCTAACATCAGTAACATGTAGAAAGAAATACGGTAGGCATAATAAAGGGGGAATTGGTACCAAAGTCCAAGGTTGACCTTTTGGTGCTTAGGAAAACATTTTTCCTGGACTTTCGTCTCCATCTTTCTTAGTCCCTTTCCAGCTGTCATCATCCCACTCACCATCCCAGTGAACCTGCAGCCCTTTTGCTGGGTGGCAGCAGTGGTGCTCAGCAAGCCGTGTATTTGCTTGCTGTTTTCTATCTGTGTCAAAGAGGGGTGGGTATCAAGGTAAGCGTTACCCAGTTCTTGTCATAGTGTGATTGGTGCAAACCCCTCCCCGCGACCTGCTCTGGTGACATGGTGCCATGTATCTCCCACCTCATCCGCAGCTCTCAGCACCCCCTTTCTGTGTGTCTCCTCCAGAAGTGTTCAGCAGTAAGTGGTAATAAATTCTTTGACAGCCTGGATACTTCATGCCTTTCTAATTGAATATGTATAGCATGCCTAAGGTGGTTGACTTAGTTTTGATAAAACAAACGAATTCATACTTTACTTTTAACCTGAAGGGCAAGGAACCTGCATTTTTGATGAAATTGGGTCGTTCTCACAAAACTGTTAGAATCACATAATGGTTTGGGTTGAAAGGAACCTTCATAATACAGCTCTTCATGAAAGAAAACATGATGTTTTGTGAGCATGGTCTTGCAGGTTTTTTTAATGTCTCTTTCTTTTTTCCTTTTGTTCATTATGTGTGNATGTATAGCATGCCTAAGGTGGTTGACTTAGTTTTGATAAAACAAACGAATTCATACTTTACTTTTAACCTGAAGGGCAAGGAACCTGCATTTTGGTTGAAATTGGCTTGTTCTCACAAAACTGTTAGAATCACATAATGGTTTGGGTTGAAAGGAACCTTCATAATACAGCTCTTCACAAAAGAAAACATAATTTTTTGTGAGTGTGGTCTTGCAGGTTTCTTTAATGTCTCTTTCTTTTTTCCTTTTGTTCATTATGTGTGTGTTCCATGCAGACTCCCAGGCCTTTAAACATCATAAAGCAGAACAATGGTGAGCAGATCATTAGGAGAAGAACAAGAAAGCGCCTTAACCCGGAGGCACTTCAGGCTGAGCAGCTAAACAAACAGCAGAGGGGTAGCAGTGAGGAACAAGTCAATGGAAGCCCATTAGAGAGGAGGTCAGAGGATCATTTACCTGAAGGTCACCAGAGAGAAATGCAGCTTCCCAGCCTCAGCAAATATGAGGCCCCAGGTTCATTGACTAAAAGCCATTCTGCTCAGCAGCCAATATTGGTCAGCCAAACTCTGGATATTCACAAAAGGATGCAACCTTTGCACATTCAGATAAAAAGTCCTCAGGAAAGTACTGGAGACCCAGGAAACAGTTCATCAATATCAGAAGGGAAAGGAAGCTCAGAGAGAGGCAGCCCTATAGAGAAATACATGAGACCTGCGAAGCACCCGAACTATTCACCACCTGGAAGCCCTATTGAAAAATACCAGTACCCACTCTTTGGACTTCCATTCGTACACAATGACTTTCAGAGCGAAGCTGACTGGCTGAGATTCTGGAGTAAATATAAGCTGTCTGTTCCTGGGAATCCACACTACTTGAGTCATGTGCCTGGCCTACCAAATCCTTGCCAAAACTATGTGCCTTATCCCACCTTTAATCTGCCTCCTCATTTTTCAGCTGTCGGATCAGACAATGACATTCCTCTAGATTTGGCGATAAAGCATTCCAGACCTGGGCCAACTGCAAATGGTGCCTCCAAGGAAAAGAGTAAGGCACCACCAAATGTAAAAAATGAAGGTCCCTTGAATGTAGTAAAAACAGAGAAAGTTGATAGAAGTACTCAAGATGAACTTTCTACCAAGTGTGTGCACTGTGGCATTGTCTTTCTGGATGAAGTGATGTATGCTTTGCATATGAGTTGCCATGGTGACAGTGGACCTTTCCAGTGCAGCATATGCCAGCATCTTTGCACGGACAAGTATGACTTCACAACTCACATCCAGAGGGGCCTACACAGGAACAATGCACAAGCTGAAAAGAATGGAAAACCTAAAGAGTAAACCTTAGCACTTAGCACAATTAAACAGAAATAGGTTTCCTTGATGGGAATTCAATAGCTTGTAATGTCTTGTGAAGACCTATAAAGCACTTCATATAGAGAGCATGCCTTATCCAATATTAAATCCCTTGTTCTTTTCTTTTTTCTTTTTTTTT
>VWYH01005833.1:256783-330542 GCA_013399365.1 Pampusana beccarii | reverse complement strand
AAAAAAAAAAAGCAGTTGGATGGTGGCCAGAAGGGGGAGAAGATAATTATATGGGACACGGCCCACCAAAGCTAGCCAGAATGCAGTGAATCGTGGTGAATAACCTTGAGAACATTTTAACGGGAAATTAATACCTTTGCTATTGTGTAAGAGACATAACTGGCAAGAGTGCAAAGATGTGTATATGTATATACTGCTGCAGGGGTATAGTGAACATATGCACATTGTATATAAGAACTAGACTTGTTAAATATACAGATGTTAAAAGGTCATTTTCTTTTCTTTAATTTGGGCTAATTTCTGCCCTACAACATGCCTTAGGATCACTTTGCCCTCAAAGCTTTGGCAGCAATTTCATCTAGATATTCTCAGACTTAGCTGATTTTTAGCTACCATTTTATCACTATGTTCTTTCTGGCACACTTTAGCCTAGGAAAACCATTTTGTGCAAGTGATGTCTCTAATACAGAAGCCACACTCCGGGTTTAATTTGCATAGAGCAAGGTAACCTGCTGTATTTTATTTTAATATATTTTTAATATATTACATTTCTAAACCTTAAAGTCTAAGGTTACTTCTCCACAGGCTTAACATTGCTATACGTACCAGTCAATCCCTTCAGTAGACTTATACCAGCTTTGGCTAAGTAGCATTAAATGTCTTCATAGTACTTTTTAATACTTAAAGCTTTGTAAAAACTATCCATGAAGGGAACGCTCCTCAGCATAACTGCTCAGGGAAATAGGGCTAAATAACTAAATATTAAATAATTGGTTAAAGGTGCTGTTAGACGAGCCTCAATGCTTGCTACAAGGGTGTACAAGAACTGACTTCAATCATTTTCATTATAGTGTCCCAACCAGTAGTTTATTATTTTGCCACAGGGATGAAGAAGATATTACAAGCTACTGGATGCACTGTCAGATTAACTTATTTCATTAAAGAAGTTGGGAGAACAAATAGAAAAAACCTTATTTTTCTAGTAAATATTAATGTATTACATTTCAAATAATGGTGCCTGACATATTGAATAATTATTTTCTACAGTGTACGTATGCAACAAAGATATTCCATCATGCATTAGAGTCAGTTCTGGCTCTGCCTCGCTGTTTACATTTGCAAATGTAGCAAACAAGGTAATGAAGCAACTATTTCTATTGCAGTAGGTATCTTTTTTTTCTGTGTGTGTGCATTAAAGTTGTAAACGATAACATGAAATGAATGAAATTTGTTGATATTAATGGTATGGAAAAACAAGAAGGAAATGAAAATATTTTTATGCCTACTTAGGAAAAAAAGGGTAGCACTATTCATTCCAAGTACTTTTGTATTCTTAAGCTCTTAACTCACATTGTTATGCTTAAAATGATAAACATATATCCTCTTTTTATTGCTTTGTCTGTGTTTCAGAAGAAACATTTCAGAAATTATTTTGATAAGTGCTGTTTGACGATGCAGCACTGATGTTTTATTGCATTCTGTAGTAGCATTGCACTCCATTTTTACAATATTACGCAGTTGCTTTTTTGTTTTGTTTGGGTTTGTTTCTTTTTCGCAGTGCAGGGTCTTAGTTCCTTATGGTTGGATGGCAGGTGTAGCTCAACTGGTTCATGAATGTTGCAGCGAATGAAGTTTAAAATGTCTTTCTGATATTATGTTGTCTTTTATTTCTCCATTCATGCGTTTTATTTTTTAAAATGTTCTATAAAAATATCTCTGGACTAAGTCCTCACTTGAGATTATATGTAAAGGGTCCTATTCTGATCTCACTTACATGCCGCCTTTCTCAGATTTTCATGTAATTGAAACTAAAGCATCATAAAAAAAAAAAAAAAGTTCTTGTATTTAACTTACCTGAATCTCACCACTCTCCCTTCTAGAATTTGGTGCACTTATAAGATACTTAACCAGATAGACAGGGAAGTGGAAGATAAAAGGAGAGGTGATAGGAAATGTTTTATAGGGGTTGGCAAAAGGAAAACCAGGGAGGAACTGGCCTAAACGTTCAGCACTTTGATAGTCTTTTGAAAAATAATGTGCCTAAAGCAGCCAGCAGTGAACGTCACCATGCATGAGAAGCGCTTACGCAGCTGAGCACCAAAGGTCTTGCTGACCTTGGCAGAGTTTTAGGTGTTACTTTTTCACAATGGTGAAATGTTATTGCACAGTTTCTCTGATTTGTTAGGCACAGACAGGCTGTTGCTCAGCATTAGGCTTGCATTCCTTCCTGCTCCACCCGTTGCTTCTATACTGGTGAGCAGCATATGGAAAGTCCCGCTCAATCTGTTCATGATTGAGTTCTATAACCCTTCAATAGTGTTCTAGATTAGCAAAGGATATTGGGCCACATTCTTCTTCTTCCATTTTTTTAGATGAATCTCCTGCTTGATACCAGTGCCGGACAAAGTCTGGTTTTGTTTTTACTATTGTTCTCCAATAATAAGTTCTGACTTGGTTTTTGTGGATTTATTTCTGTTGGGTATTTTTTTGTTTCTTTTTTTTCTGTGGGGACTGAAATAGATTGCCCTCGTTTTGTTACGTCAGGGTCCAGCATGTGTCCTTTTCAGCTTTTCCAAGAAACATGTTAGACTCACTTAGCAGTGATTTTTATCAGCTTCAGAGGTAGCTGCCTGCCGGTTATCAGTAGTTACTGGTTTGACTTACTTCATCTAAGACCTACCAGTTCTGTAGCTTCTTCGTTGATGGAAGCTGCACCTTCATGGCAAAATATTTTAGGGGGGACATGCGCATTGTAAGACTTGAGCACCACCCTGTACTTCATAACACCTCTTGCTAAACTCAGAAGCAGAGGCCAATAGCAGGAAATACACGTATCAAGGTTTGGGGATGAGGAGAAATGAAATCTTATGAGTGCAAAGAGCAAGACAGATTTTTGAATGTTAGCATTGCACACTTAGATGGTGCAAATAAAATTTGAAAAAAGTTCATTGTTCTTGCCATGACATATTGAGATGTTCTAAGATGTCTGCTTTGTAAAGAATGCAATTTTGCCGTAGCCTGTTCTCTTTATTGGGGTGGAGGGAACGCAGTTTTGTTCCATAACAAAGAGGTGACTCCATCCCTCTTTCAGACCCCCTCACAATGGATATTAAGCAAAAGAAAACTAAATCCTGACACTGAAAAAGAATAATCTTATTTAATAACTCTCAGGTAGAAACCAACATTAGCACACACAAGTATTTGATCAACACACGCTGCATTTCGGTCAACTTACAGCACTGAAAATCAAACTTTCAATGGATCTTTGGTCTCAACTTAGCAGTGTCTTTAAGGTTTTGTACTTCCCTTTCTAAGGAATGGTAGCTTGAGATCTTAGAATATATCTCAAATTGGTCCACAAAATAAGTAGATAGTTCGAAAACAGAGGATTTATGGTGCCTGCCATTAATCAGATTGCAGAACAAGACCAACATTTCCATTAACTCTGTATAGCGGGAACCATCATGCAGCACCTTCTACAATCTGGACTGTCTTCAAGGTGCCCCTTCGCGGCTGCTGCCCTCCAGGTTCATGCGGCAGGAGACAAAGATTTTCCAGAGCATGGTTTGCATTCGGGCAATGAACCCAGAGTGCTTTCCATAAGAAGTTTTCCACCTAACTGCATTTGTGCTGATGAAATTCCCCCCCGTATTTGTTCGTGGACCATCCAGAAAGGGGGAAGTATATAGAATACTTGTATCTCGTTTTTGCCTAAAATTGTGCTGTTGCTCATTGTGGCAATTTTAAAGACAGAAAACTTAGAGACATTTCAAAAAGTTGAGGCGTGCTGTGGGTGAGAGATTATTTTTGCAGTTAGAGGGGCAGCAGGACAAAGGCGACTGATGCTAATTGTATACAGTGCTGAAACGTAGTGGTTGTGCAGTGGGGAGACCTGATTTGGCAACTGTGGATTAGTATACAGTTGGGGACGGACTTTCAAGTCCATCTTTGGACTGGACGGTGTTGCTTTGTAGTCATAACTACTTTCTTTATGTTCTAAGGATGTTGTCTACCATCGGCTTTTTTGCCCAGGGTGTCTAAATAAATTCCTGTTCTTGCTCCTGTATTGATTTTTCTTGGCTGACTTAACATGTTAATTCCTAACACTGGTCAGGAAAAGCCAAAGAGATTAGAAGTTCACTTGTGTTCAGCCAGAAGGGTAGACATATTTCCTTCTGCTTCTGTGGAGACAGTTATGCTTGGCAAAGAACAGCAAGCAATTTGTCAGCGTATCTCAAATGTGACAGATAAGTGAGAAATCCCTTCTAAACTTTTCTATAAAGTTAAGATGAGCCAAGTAGAATGATTTACATGATTTCCTCACCCCAGAATAGGATTGCTCCCTACCCTCTTCTTGACAATTTCATTTCATTCAGCCAGCTCTGGAAAGCTGGCAGTTGGTGAGATGCTACCTATACAGTAATCACATATACCCAAATTTGCCCCTTTTTAAGCGGATAAAAGACAATTATTTAATGGCTGCCAGCCAGATAAATACTGGTTTCATTTGTTTTTTGAGTACACTTAGTAAAGTAAAATTCTTAGACTAAACTTTTTAACAGCAACCACAGTTTTCCATTCCTATTGTTTTGGCCTCTGAGCTCTATGTAGAAGGAGAACAGGAGAAAAGGAAACATCTCAAAATGCCATTGTAAATTTAGCTTATAGAAAATTCACCAGCAGTAAATGAAGAAAAAAAAAAAAAGAAAAAAAAAAGTACTTTATAAAGAATGACTTCATGTTGCTAAAAACCATCATTAAACTTGTAGCCCTGATTTGACTCTAGAATGTTGGCTCTTAATGTTTTGTCCTTACAACACATGGATGTGTTTTTTGTTTTGTTTTGTTTTGGATTTTTTTGTTTTGTTTTGTTTTTTGGTTTTCATAGTGCATGTTCATTTCTACTCACAAACATGTTCTTGGTGTATTTCTTATGCAAACAATCTTCAGGCAGCAAAGATGTCTGTTACATCTAAACTTGAATAATAAAGTTTTACCACCAGTTATAAATCAGATTCATGTCATTGTTTCTGGGGATAATGTAATGTCGTGATGTCACAACAGCGTAGCGGGGTTGGGGAGGAAAACAATACGGAGTCGATCTGCTCTGAGAGCACAACAAGGCCTGACAGCATCTGTGAGCAACAACTGGTGATTATGGATAAAAGGCAAAGGCAGAATTGCCCAAATGGTAAATGCCTGAAAAGAGGGGAGCTCCTTCAAAAACAGATTAGCCCTATTGCGGTCCCTCCCTTAAGCACTCTAGATGTGATCCAAATCTCCTTCAAGCTAATGACAGGATTCAGAGTGAAAGTCTGTTTCAGTGGGGTTTGAACGTTTTTCAGTACTCCAGCAGCCTGGCATTACATTGCTGTTTTTTTCTGCTGCCTCAGAGAGAAACAAACACTAGAATAATTTTGAGAAATTATGTAAGAAGGGCTGCGGTGATCTTTAAATAATCCCTGATGCTCAGGACCGTGGTTTCACATCATGCCCGCAACTCTTCCAGGAAATCCTGCTCGGTCTCATCACACAGGTTATTGACCCACTGGTGACACAAGAACAGAAAGTGCCACCTACAGCGTCGCCACCGCCGCTTTCTGCGGCAGCCTTGGAGGTTTCTTCAGAGATCCCGAATCGAAGCGCTGACCAAATCAGCTCAGCTTGGCATTTCTGTTCAGATGAGCTCATAGCCCAGGGTGGTATGGCTCCCAGCCACCGTTTCCATTATGCTGTAATTTCCTTTCTCCATAGGTTTTTGTCTCATCCTCATGGTTGAGAGACTGTTCACTCTCATACGAAATAATGTTTTAAAGTAATACAAAATGGTAAAATCTGTTTATAATGTTAGGGTACAAATGTTCTAGAGCTAAATTTTGAAAGCACCATGCCAGAAATAACTTCCCCCGCAATTCATTCTTCCAGTGAATTCAGATGCAGACCTCATGCATTTTCAGTCTCTTTTTAATTTCCTGAGATTAATAAAAAATAACTGTAATAAAGAAAAAATTAAAAAGCTTTCAAAGGCAGGGACAACCAGTTTTGGAGACATGAACTTTATGCTTTAATTTTGTGCCTTTTGAAAAAGATGCCATATGTAAAAGCTGGTCAATACACATTGTGTAGGACTATATATAGATACATGTATATGTACAGTCTGTATATATATGTAAGAATATTTATAAACGCATACAGATACATATACATATACAGAGATATACATATATATTCACACAAAGTTTATGTAAGTACAGAGAGTGAGTGTGTGTTAAAAGTTAAAAATCAGATATTGTCACCTGTTTTAAGAACATCTTTTGAGGCTAACAAGATTTAACCCAAATTTATGTTCTTGTTATAAAACTAGCCCTGACCAATGCAGTCTGTCTATAATCAAAGTTAAAACCAGTTTTTAATATTGCACTTCTGCCTCCGTATACTTATGTGAGCTCATAATTGTAGGAGCTGATGACCTCAAATTCTCCTGTGTGATTCTATTTCTATAGGCTACTTACAGCATTAATGCCTTCCTCTTATAACAGTACCTCCACATGTAAGCAGCTCATATAAATGCACACTGACATTATGATGTCTTAATACGTGATCATAAGTTTTAAATTTGTGCCAAGAATCTAGGGACTTCTAGCAACAGTGTCCTTGATTATTTCCTGTTTAGTTTTTACTACTGCCATATCTTGACATAGCTCAGAGCTCTGTTGTCCCAGGTACAGCCAGGCCAAGAATATAAAAGATAATCCATCTGCTAGCAGCATGTCCTGACTCTCCTCAAAGAAGATATTTAAGTGTATAAAGTTTAAAAAAAAAAAAAAAAAGCAAGTATGGGTGCCGATGCAGAAGAAAATTGACAGAATGAATAAGCAATGTGCTTCATTCTTCATGAAGCAGAAGCACAGTGTTTTAAATATTACAGTACTAATAGAAGAAATGGCCTAGTTATCTTACAACCTTGTTTATCATAAATCACAAAACCTACTGTCTTTATAAAATTGTGTTGATAGTGGGTGGGGATATAGAATCAACAAAAGAGCAGAATGTCAGTGAAAATTTTCACTTTATGTGTCCATACTGGAAGTTTGACTGTGATGGGCAATTACGTTGGACAGTTGGGACAGCTGAACCCTGATGGAGGTAGAGTTTGTCCTGATATCAGCTCCCGTTGATTCTCCTGAAGAGCTTGACTAATCCTCATGTGCAGAGCAAGAGTATCAGTGGGTCCTTTCTGTAAATGAAAGTGTCTCCTGTACATCCAAAGAACAGAAGTGTCTTTCACACATTGTGGTTACAATGTCAGGGGAAGTGTCTGATTCACTTCCAAATGCCGCTGTGGAATTGACAGCTTGATGGTGAGATTGACACGGTGACAGTTCTGTCACTGACCTCCAAACAACTCCATCAGCACTGACACATCGCTGGAGTTGACCATTTAAAAGAGTAGAAAATAAATACATTAAAAAAAGAACAAAAGTTTCCGTTGCAACACTGTGTAAAGACGATGGCTTAAATCTGCCACAGAAAGACTTAAGGTTAATGCTTTGTTTTGCAAAGGCAATGCACCTGCTGTGGCCTTATTTCTGCGTGGAATCATTTTTCATGATTTGTAGTACAAAAAGCAAAGCCCCTATATAAAGCTATTTCTCTTCTCACTGTGGCATTCTTTGAAGAAAACAAGACAATAATGGCATACAAAAATGGATTAGGAAGGCTTTCTAAATTATTATTTCAAGGAAGGGATCTAGATATTCTCTTACCGCATCTTTTGGCAAAGAAAATTTCTTGCAAAGCAAAATGAATATATCTTGTTTCCCTTTTAATCAAAGTAGAGTATTTTCCTCCCTTATAGAATCTGATAAATATCTAAATATATATAAATATATAAATGATAAATATAGAATCTGATAAAACAGAAAATAGATTTCAGGGTGTGAAAGTATGAGATGTGGAAGCCTTTCAGAAATGTAAGGTGATTTTTCCAAGTTAGTGTTCCCTAAGGGTGGCGTTCATATTGCGTACTTTGGACACCCGACTGTAAACACACATTATGTTCCTCATCTTCCTACAGAGTCAGTCGAACGTTCAGAGCAGGAGCTTATTAGATGTTCATAGCCACCCACTGGAAAGGTCCAGACTGGATGCTCTCCAGAGATCCCTTTTAGCCTAGATAATTCTGTGATTATAAATGTTTACAAATTCAGTCAATTTATGTTTCTCCCTTGTGGGTACAGTATATACAGCAGGGAGCAATTGGAGGCAAAGGCCAACAAAAATTGAAGTACATCTGTAGATTAGATGGTGGAGCATACGGAGAGTTCTCTTATCACACAGGCCTTTGAGGCCAGAGCTGGATGAAAGTACAAAATAGCCCCTGTTAAACACATGGCTCTCAACTGGAGCACAAAGGCTCTTCCAGCTATTTACATTTCCATAATAACTCACTGTAATAAATCCCTGGTAATTATACATTAACCTCTACAATTAAGCATAACATGCTAGGCTGCTGATACGCTGACATCACTATCATACTCGTTAACATGCCTCTTTGGCTAACTTCTATATTATCTATAAATCAAGCTGGGAATATTCAGAGTCATCGGATAATGACTGTTTGCAAGGCTTGGTGGCTCAAGCAGTTCCCGGAACACTTAGACTGGGGCCAACCACACGCGTCCAGCTGGGTCCTGGGCACAGCTGGGGAGTTAGCACAGAGGAGACCGTTCCCAGTTCTCGGGGAAAGGGTCTGAATAGGGCTGTGTAACTTGTACCCGTTCTCTTGGGACAGATTTCTAGCAGGAAGAACCAAGAGCCAGGGGTTACATTCTGAGCCGCTGGCAACTATGTGCCAGAGAATGGCCTGGAAGATTTTTGGTTTGCTGACATTGTCGTTGCCTCTGTTTACTCATGCCTGTTGTCTGATTAGGGTGGCTGGAGCAGCTTGACCTGATTTTCAATATCTGCAATTTGCTATATTTAACTAGGTAAGCTTTAAAAACAGAAGCACTTTCAGATTCATCTTATATATGGACATCACCTTTAGAAAATGGGAAATGTTTCCTGGTACTGCGTGGGGGGTGGTCTTATTACTATTTAGCTCAATTGCAGACAGAGCTATACAATATCTACATAATAGAAGTCTGCACTTGACCAAATAGATCATATTCCTATTTTCCGTTGTCTTACATTATAAATATTGTGGGCAAATCTTCAGCTTCTAATAACACAAATAAACAGACAACAATGAACATTCCCGTGCTTCCAGTTTCATAGAAAAGAACATGGCCATCCATTCCAAGCTGTTGTAATTACCAACACTTTTGAAACAATGTAGTTTTTCTTGCCCAGAAAAGGGCAAAGATTTTCTTTTTTTTAATATAAAATGCTTCAGTGCTGTTGTGAAAACTTCTTTTCACAAAAAGGACTTGTTTCAACACGTTTTTAGTGAGCTTTACTTAGAACTTAGTAAGTTTTATTTCAATTCCCATTCTAGGAAGATTTTGGTTTGACTTTGGAAAATCTCCATCTATGTCTATGTTCCACATTGGAATGAGTATTCTTGCTGCTCTTTCGTGGAAGCCACTGTACAAACAAATTCTGAACTACCTTAATTATTTAATAGAATAAAAAACTAGGTGCAGCTCTTTAACAAATCACATTATTCTTGTCTTTGGAGATGCACTCACTCATTCTCCGTCATCATCTACAAACCCGAAGATTGCTGTGATGTTTTTCGTCATGACATTATACAATATCCCCTTTTCTGTACGATTGACAAACCAGTATATTAAAAAGCTTTTAAAGGAAAATACACAATTCTGTTCTACAGAATTTGTTTCAGACTAAGCAGAACAAAAAGTAATAAAGATTAACTTACCTATACAGGCCACCAAGTTTACATTTAAGTCAGTTTTCTCCATTTCCTGTAGACAGACTGTGCTGCTGGTGAGGAGACATTGAGTAACACAGGAGAGCTGCCTGAATTACTGATACGTGTGAAAGGGCAGACTTTACCCTGCCTACAGTCTAAGACGATAAAAACATTTGATAGCCGAACAATGCCAGAAAGCCTAAATTAAAAAAAAAAAAAAAAAAATAGGAATTTCAGATTGGGACATGGGGACTGAAAAAATTATTCAAGGAACAAGAGTAAAATGTGCAATTATATTAAAAAATACTTTAACGAAATACAACAGTGGTCAAATATGTACTTAATAAAGGTTAACGGTAATGTGTGCAAAAGGATAGCAGAGTTCCAGGGACTTTGGAAGCGTTGGATCTCACTGCTATTACACAAGATATTGTCTGATTACTGGGAACAGGCCTGGGAAGAGAAAAGGCCTTTTCTCATTTTCTGTTGACTGCCTGAGGCCACAATCTCAGGAACACTTCAAGCTAGAGATGCTGCCAGAAGAGGCAGTGCCGCTCCTGCCTGCCCTGCGCTGCTCTCCTCCTTCTGCCGGCACAAGTATCTGTGTTTCCGTGAGATGTACCAGATCAGGGAACTGATCTTGTCCCATGGGCTCCCATAAAGGTGACTTTTAACTCCCATTTATTCCCCGATCCAGTTCCCATCACAGTCACAAAAACACCTGTGTCTGCGGTAAGTTTGTAGTGGTAAAATGAGCAGCCGGTGATGTGGAAAAAGGCGGTATGGGGTTTTTCTTGGCAGCTAACGTCAGTCTAAAGTGTTTAGAAACCTATAGTCTGGGGGGCTGTGTTGGTCCTGGTTTAGAGCAGATTCTCAGCTGTGCATCAATACCGAATTTTTTTGCTCAAGGTCTATGTACAGGGTGGTGATGAGGGGCAAAACCTCAGCTGTAAGCCCCGAAGACCTTTCCCTGTGCTGGCAGCTGCCAGATGCCCCCTTGTCCCTCAGTGGCCATGGCTTAACTGTCCTCCAGTGGCACAACTGCATCCACTCTTCTTTTCCTTATGCAGAAAGAATGGTCAAGTCCTGCCATTTCCTTATGCCCGCACTATTGCTTTGTGCAAGTGCCTACTTTGCCCATGCCAGTAGAAAAGCCAGGCAAACTGACTTGATGCATTTCTAACATGGGCTATAGAAAGTTTACCTACTTCTTGCTCTTCATCCTCAATCATTTTTCAGATTTATTGCTGCACTGCCCTTGAACTACATAAAGCTGAGCACTGCAGATTCCTCACCAAAACAAACCTCTACAGGTGAGACGATAGGGAGATAAAGGGAACTGGATGGGGAAAGTTTCAAGGGTTCCTCTCTTCTTTCCTGTGGTTAATAGACAGACATTTTTCAGTTTTTAGGGTTTTTTTCCATCTGAATATAAGGAGAAACTTCTTTACTTTGAGGGTGCCAGAGCCCTGGAGCAGGCTGCCCAGAGAGGTTGTGGAGTCTCCTTCTCTGGAGACATTCAGCACTTGCCTGGACACATCCCTGTGCGATCTGCTCTGGTGAACCTGCTTTAGCAGGGGGGTTGGACTGGATGATCTCAGAGGTGCCTTCCAACCTCAACCATTCTGTGATTCTGTGATTCCTTTGTTCCTTCTATCTCCCTCCCAGTTTCTCCTTCATTCCACTCTGCCCCTTTCCTTGATCACTGCATTATTTGCCTGTACATAGTCTAAAAATGGTAATTTTTCTTTGACAGTTAAACACTCCCAAATATCGTCCCTGGCTTTGCCTGTGTAGCCATTGAAACGTTTGATTTGGATCCAAGATTCGAGCTCTCTTCAGTTCAGGATTTTCCTGTTCTCTTTGTTACTTCTATAATAATTAATACTCATTTACTAAGACAAAGTTTTGTGATTGCTCACTAGACACCTCAGAGTTGAACTCCTTGACTGTTGATTCACCAGGTGACACCAGGGGATTGTGCAGATGGAAGAGCTGCACAGGGAGGGCAGGTGCTTTTTCTTGTATAACAGAGTCAAAACTCAGCATCATCCTGCATTTTGGCCTTTTGAAAAAGAACACAAACAGTTTGATAATAGCAAAGTGCCCAGCTTTACCCACCTTCCAAATGGGATTTGCCTCTGAAGATTCCAAATCCGAACTCCCTAAAGTATTTATTGCCACTGGGTAGGGGATTAATCTAGGACAAGGAAAGCAATCATTGCCCGCAGCTGCATATTTCCCCACACCCCCTGCAGAGGAACCTTTGCTACCTCTGGAAGAGCTGGGCTGGACATATTTTGACACCTTATCTGCCTGGGTTTACGACTTAGCTCAACTCTGCAGAGCTTTACAGGACTGTGAAGTGGGAAGGCCTGGGCACAAGAGGACCCTATGAGCTATCCCCACTGAGGGCGACCTCTGAAAGCAGAGCAGGGGGAGGAATGGGGGTGGGTGGCTGGCTCTGGGGTGTCCGTGGGGCACAGCAGTGCAGCGCCCACTCGGAGAGACCTGAGAATGCTGAATCTCCTTCACCCTCCTGCCAGTCACCTTCTATTCCCTGTATTATCCACTCTCATCCCGTTGACTCGCCTACATCGTGCCTCTGTGCCTTACACAACTCCAAAACCAGTCACTGGTTTGTGAACTATTCTCATTTAATAGAGAGGGCAACTGGGGAACAGAGAGGAAGTAGGAAAAACTAAGGACCAGACCCTGAATACCAAAAAATCCACCACTCTGTTGTAAATTTCAAAATTCTAAGACTCCCTGAGGTCCCACTGAAAGCAGAGAAACAGAAAGGAGAGAAGGAGCTACAGCCAAACATTGCAGACCTGGAGCACTACTCCATGTATATGTTAAGCACAGAGTCTTTAAAAATGAATATATTTCTAAACTCTCCTTTAACATAAGTGACAGAACCTGCTTTTTCAACAGCTGAATATCTAGCTTTTCATGAAAATTTGATCTCTTTTTAAGGTGTTTGGAGCTGTGTGGCTTAAACACATTGAAAATCTTGGCCTGGAATATTTTACATAACTTCCGTAATTAATATCATGAGGATTTGAAGGCTGGATATCCAAAGAAGAGAAAACAGAGATACAGCAAACACACAACATGCATCTGTTATTGTGTCTATGGGTTCATAGCAATGGATCATAACGAGTGTGCAAGAAGGATTTGTCTGTCCACCTTCTTATAGCAAGAGAAACCACAAGACCAACATACTGTTTTCTGCTTCTCAATTTGAATTACAACAATTTTGCGTTTTATTTCTAAAGCAATAACTTATGAAGGGATTACGGAGCTTATTCACTTGGAGGTCTTCAGAACCACTTGAAATGTAGCTTTCCATAAAACATTCTAGGTGAGATAGCCAAGATTTGTTTTAGCAGAACTGAAAATGAACTTAGTCAATTAGAAAAGTACATGAAATTTAGGCTTGAAAAATATCAATATTTCAGCCAGCATCTGGCAAACCTGTAATTCTTTCTCCTATGCTCACAAAATGTGAAGAAAGCTAACACAGTCTTATATTTATAGCATTATTGCCTCACAAATATTGAGTTAAAGGAGCCGGTTAAATGAACCTACCTGCAGAACCTGAGGATGTGGGGACTATTGCCTGGAGGCATAGAGGAGCATGTGGAAAGCTGGGATGCTATGGTAAACACTAGGAACAGGTAGATACTGAGCTAGAGAATATATCTCTTTCCCACTGCAGTACTGTGATAATAGAAATCGAATATTTAACACCTTGATTTTTTTAATCTCTCCCAAACCTACCTATTTCCGCTGACTGGATACCTTCTAGAATCACAGTCTACACTTATTTTATTAACCCAAAGAACTGATGCCGTTTAGTGAACCAGGATAATTTCCTGTAGATTATGGGTTTCCTTAGAGACTTCTTAAGTATTGATTATTCCCAACCCGCTTTAATTCATAAAGCACGGTGAGAGGACAGCACAAGGAAAGCAGGTCTGCCAATAATGGCCAAAGAGAAGTAGTTTTCTGGGCCATGAGCCTTTGCCAAAAAGCAGACAGAAATCAACACTCTTCTTTTCTTTACCTTGTTACCTCTGGAATTTGCAATTTTCCAACTGATTTCTCCTTTTAATGTGTGCCTTCCCTCTTGTTAGTTTGTATATGGAACTAGTAATTTCCCAGCCCTAATCAGGTACTCCTACATTCAAAAAGACAAGATCTGAGCATTGTGAGAGTACTGCTGAAACTTATTATTATATTAGGATATAGTTATAAAAGCATGTTATTTTCTTGTTACATACGTGAAATGGATACTGTGACATGAAGATATAAAGATATATAAAATTATTTACATCAGGAGAAGGAGTTTGCTTTTCATATGATGTTCAATTACTCTAGATTTAATCCAGACAAGTTTTTGAGATAAACACTGATGCAGAGGTAAGGGCTATGTGAGTGTCTATATGTATATTCATTTGTTCATGCACATTAATTCGTTCAGGCACATTCACTTTAACATCTGTTAGAGGAACTTTATTATTCTCTAAATCAGAATAAGAATTCTCAACTTCTTTATGCCGTCTTGTTTCTGTACTCCTCCACCGAAAAAGAAATTTTCCTTTTTATTATTTCTCCCTCGTCCCCCTCCCTGCAGGATATTAACAATATTATCCAAGTTTGGTGTCTCTAAAATTTGAAGATTACCTAAGACTGAATAGAGTGATCTTCCAACCTCAATAACCTTGCTATAGTTATTTTTTTCCATCATAACTTTGCTAACTAACAGAATTAGATATTAATAAAAGCACCCCAAATTACCTATGCAAGCATTAATAATATATCACTTGTCACAAAGGTTTACAGTTCTCCAAAACTTTTAAGTACATTTTAGTTTAACCTGAAATTATGTAAAACAGTAACATAAACTTATGTTCAGCTGTCTGGCTTTTTTGGTCAGTGTTCTAAATTACTCAACTTGGCCTTCTTTACTGCCTGCCTTTCAGTACTGCCATCTTGGGCAGATCAGCCTCAGCAGTGAGCTCTGTTTTCATCTTCCTGTTCCATCAGCTAACTTTGATCTAACCATGTCACACAGGGTATTTTCCAGATGGCAAATACAATTATCTGAGTCAGATGAATATTCAAGAAAAAAACACATATGATATATGCCCTAATTCATCTTGTATGTGTGTCTCATATACAAAAGAGCAAAGCAAAAGCCTCTTCAAATTTGAGTAAATGCAGATCTTCATTTGCTGGATCATGAAACAGTCTCACCTTTTACTCACATCTTATTTTTGCCAAGAGAATGGTGCAAAGAAAAATGTTTCTGTAAACACAGGCTTTGCCAGGCTTCTCACTGTACACATTCTCAAGTCCTTGTATGCCGGTTCAGGCAATGATTTTAATCTAATGTTTCCAGGAAAAAGAGATATGTCTTAAAATGAAATATTACTTAATGAGACTAAACCCAGAATAATTCTTGAGTAGGAAAACATCTAGTTGATTAAAAAGATTGCTATTCTAGATTAGTTGAAGTTAGGTTTTCCAATGATTCACACCCTTTCTATTTTGTTTAGTCGGAAGACATTTGGGTTTGGTTTTAACCAATGAAAATGCAAACCTGAGACTAAGAAATAGAGGTTTCTTCACCTTGTCCATAATATCCCAATCTACTGTAGACAGATTTGGGTTGTCCAGACATTTTATTTGTGATAAATGTTACCTTTTATTTAAATTTAATATAATCATATTGAATTTTGTATTGTCTGTTGCACTGTCTATGCAATGAATTGAATTTTATTAAATTTTCAGTGGAATTAGCCATATTAAGCACATGAACGTATTTTAAAGGTTCAGATTTTAAAGTCCGTCAAATGAAACTGTTGATATATTAACCGATTACCACTACTCAGACAATATTTATTTAGATTTTTTTTTTTGGCTCATTATCTTGTTAAAAAGAAGCCTAAATGGGAAAAACTTCACCTGTACCAAAGACTGGGTCAACTAAGCTTCATCTGCTTTTGTAGGACTTACTTCATCTTCACCTGGATTGCCCTATTGTTTCTGTAATTTGATTTCAGTCATAAATAAGACTTAAAAGATGTGTCTAAATGGATATGAAATTGATTAAGGTGATTTGGGATGAAAGACACAATAGAAATGTCAAATACTGCTACTATTCACTTCATTAGTGGATGAAACTAGCAATGACTGCCTGCAGTCACCTTCTCATTTAAGACATTTGATTGTTTGCTTAGTTATTTTGAAAAAAGATAAATGACATCACCCTGGCTTAGCTGGAAGTTGTCTGACTCTTTGGTTTGAGTAGAAAATCTCAGTCTTATCTTTTTGGGGGACATTAAGCCTGTTTTGAGCACGTGTGAAACTTCTGTGTTCATTAAAAAAAAAAAAAAGTAGCTTGCATTCACATAGTTTGTTATATTTCCCTAGAACACCAGCTATGAATGGTTAATAGTTCATTGACTTCATCACTCATCACTCTGATTACGGGTAATTATCCCTCTCTTTTCAAAATAGCTGCCATCAGTTTGTTTCTCAGAAAACAGTTTTGTCTATTTATCAGCAATTTCAACGTTTCTTAGAATTTCTGTGGCAAGTAATTCTAGCCAACATCTCAGTGTGCTTCATTACAAAATTGGCTATCTTATTATTGCAGTTACATTTTCCCAATATTTATTTAGTACCTACAGCATGTTCAGTTCTGACAAATAAAAAACCATAAAGATGGTCAATTTCCTGAAGTGCTTCAACCCTAAAAGCCAGCCAGGTAGAAGAGGGATGCACTGGGAACTCCAGTAGTAAGGATGGCTTCTGGATGAGAGAATTACTTGATGGCATAAGTGTGAGTGGCAGAAATGAGGTCTAAGATTCAGCTTTTTACATTGCAATCAATCTTTTCGTGAGCATTGCCAAAGAAACAGGGAAAAATTTTGGCCCTGTTGAAGTCAGAGGCAAAAATTGGACTGATGTCAATAGAGCTCTTTTAGCTGTAGAATTTAAGGGGTTCAGAAGGAGAAAGAGTAATATTGGAGTGACTGGAATGTGGTAGACTTCCCAAAAAAATGGATCAGGGATAAGTTCATCATCTTCTGAAATATAAGATGCTGTTGACTAAGTCTGGATACAGAATACTACTCTAGGCAGGCCCTTTTATCTGCACGTGTATATAAAATACTTTGTGTCTCCACAGCAACTTCTAATCAAATTTTCCAAGTCTTGTAATCTAGCCAAAACAATAACAGTAAATCACTGATATTCAGATATTAGGCTTGTATCACAATAGACAGGCAATTCTCCTGAAAGATCTAACTCATTACATGAGCTGACAAGGATTTGATCAGTGCTTTTATTATGCCTGATGTAGTTTCTGCATTTGAAAGAAATGGTTGTAGGAATCTTTGAAAGATTTGAAACCACTGAATAAAAGCTCAAAGACATTTTTTCCCTCCCCTGCTTTCACTACTTTCTTAATCAATGATTTCCATTTGTCACTGCTAATGGCATTATCCCTGACACCTTCTCCTGTGATTTTTCCCCCTGCTTAAAAGCTTTCACTAATATTTCTATTGTTTAGCCTTCGTTTTTCTTGTTCTGCTGACAACTGACTTTCTTTCAGAGGCTCTTCCCTGGGTTTTGCTGGCTGTATAGCTGTTTCAAAGCACCAAGTGTCAGCTCGGTAGTCCTGCGGTTCTGAGGTGGATCAGGGAGGGATCTGTCACATTTTAGCGCAGCTGTCACTTTACTGACAGTTGCAGTCCAGTCTTCAGCATTAGAGTAGGTGCAACCAATATCAGCATTTTTTCAAAGTTACTCAGAAAGACTTTGTCTGTCAAACAAGCGCTAGGATTGTCTGCTGACCTTTCCACATGCTCTGTCATGGCTTTCAAATAATTATTGTCTCTTTCATTTTTTTTTCTTCCTCTGTTTCTATCCTATGAAATGAAAAGTAGGTTGAAACGGGTCTTGTATTTACGTTCCCTGAACGCCAGTTTTTGCTCCTTTTAATTTACCTTTACACTGTCTGTGGTTCATCTATTAGAACTAAAACATACATTCCTACTCCTACTACAACATTTAAGAAACGCAAAAAATACAGTTTTCTAAACCAAGGCATCCCAACATAGCCTTATGCTTTTAACCTGCTGAAGCTTTTCTCTCAATCAAAAGATGTTTCTCTTAATTCCTGCCACAGGTCAATTTACAGGTGATGCAAGTCAATATCAGTGGTTATAACTGAGGTAAATAATACCTTGTGCCACATGATTATTTCATCTGAAACCAATTTTATTAGCATGGAAAAGAACAAAGGTTATCAGACTGAGCAAATCAGAACAGCTTTCTTCTTGGACCAGGGAGACAGATTGATGACAATATCAGAATTCTAAGACTTGTCCTCTTCTTCCATCCCCATTGACGTATCCTCTATCTGCAGACCATAAGTTCCAAGTCACACATTTTACTGAGGGCTACAGCATTATTAATGTACACTGGGGTCTATTGCCCTCTACTGGGTTCAATTTCAGGCCTGTTTTACTTCCGATTTACTTGTTAAGTCCCTGGAGATGTTGCAGTAAAGCTTGTCTGCAAATTGCTGCACACATCCTAGAAGTGGTTCACCTCCTTAAGAGTAGAGGAGACCTCCTATAGCTGCCAGTGCTCAGAATTTGGTACAGGATTAATTAACTTCTCCAACCTGAATTTATAGATTATCTTGGAGACACTGGGGACCAAAGGCTTCAGTGTGTAAATCCGGTTGTATTGAGGTTGTGAAGTTCAGGGGGAGGATTCCTACAGATACATTCCTGAGACATGGTGTCTATTTGGTCATATATGCAACTAGGAGAAAATCTCTCATTGCTTTCTCAACTTAATTTCCAGACAGATGATGCTGATGCAGATCAGAAGTCTTTGAAGTGGTTTTAAAGCAAACCTGTAATTGATCGTCAGCTGTAAAATGTGTATAAGATGTTCTGCTCAGGTTACTGTCACAATCCTATTGTGCAGGGACCGCAGGACTCTTTGCAAAGCCCATGCTAGATACCAGGTATGTGAATTTCTCAGTTCAGCAGGAAGAATTGTGTAAGGCTTCTGTTTCTTCCCTACTGGTATAATGGGTGATATTTAGAAGTTTTAGTATTGCGCCAGTTGCAAAACTGTTCTGTATCCAGTTTCCTCTCTTCAAGACAATTCCAGGATAAACTGAAGAAGAGGGAGTGTCTAGAAATTCCATTTGACCGCATCATTGGCTTAATGAAATATAAAGAAGGAGAGGCAGAGATTGGAAATCTTCATTCATATACTCCATGTCCTCGAATTCTACATGAATTTTGGGCTCAACCACACCTTTTTTGTGATACAGACCTAGTCAAACTTGACTGGAGAATCCAATCCAGGAGTGGCCAGGAGAGCTACCTTTCAGAGTTTTTTTTCTGAGGCCTTGAGTTCATAGCTCTTCTGGCACAGCAAAAATATTATATAGTAAAATTTTATGAAGTTTCTGAAAGGCAGGTTCTGCTTGACTAACCTGATCTCCTTCTATGACAAAGTGACCTGCTTAGCAGATGAGGGAAAGGCTGTGGATGGTGTGTGCTTAGGCTTCAGTAAAGCCTTTGGCACTGTTTCCAACAACATTCTCCTGGAGAAACTGGTTGCTCATGGCTTGGACAGGTGTAACTCTTCTCTGGGTGAGGAACTGGCTGGGTGGCCAGGCCCAAAGAGTTGTGGTGAATGGAGTTAAATCCAGCTGGAGGCAGGTCGTGAGTGGTGTTCCCCAAGGCTCAGTATTGGGCCCAATTCTGTTTAATATCTTTATCGATGATCTGGATGAGGGGATTGAGTGCACTCTCAAAATTTGCAGACGACACCAAGTTGGGTGGGAATGTTGATCTACTTGACGGTAGGAAGGCTCTACAGCAGGATCTGGACAGGGTGGATCACGAGGCTGAGGCTGACTGTATGATGTTTAAAGAGGCCTAGTGCTTCGTCCTCCACTTGGGTCACAACAACCCCATGCAACACTACAGGCTTGGGGAAGAGTAGCTGGAAAGCTGCCTGGTAGAAAAGCACCTGGGGGTGTTGATCAACAGCCAGCTGAATATGAGCCAGCAGCAGGTGGTCAAAAAGGCCAACAGCATCCTGGCTTGTATCAGAAATAGTGTGGCCAGAAGGACTAGGGAAATGATTGTCCCACTGTACTTTGCATCAGTGAGACCCCACCTCGAATACACAAGAAAGACATTGAGGTACTAGAGACAGTTCAGAGAAGGGCAATGAAGCTGATGAAGCATCTGGAGCACAAGTCTGATGAGGAGCAGCTGAGAGAACTGAGGCTGTTTAGCCTGGAGAAAAGGAGGCTCAGGGGAGACCTTTTTGTTGTCTAGAAAGAGGCTGTAATGAGGTGGGCGTTGGTCTCTTCTCCCAAGTAGCAGGTAATAGGACGATAGGAAGTGGCCTCAATTTGTGCCAGGGAAAGTTCAGGTTGAATGTTAGGAAAAATTTCTTCACAGAAAGGGCTGTGAAGCATTGGAACAAGCTGCCCAGGGAAGTGGATGAGTATCCATCCCTGGAGATGTTTAAAAGGCCTTTAGAAGAGGTTCTTAGCAACATGGTTTAGTGCTAGAGTCAGGTTGTCATGTGAGTTGATGATCTTTAGGGTCTCTTCCAACCTAAATGATTCTATGATTCTATGATTGTATATTGACCTTTCACAGAAAAATCATGGTCATTCTCAATGCTTTTGTGGTGAGTTGACCATGGCTTTTTGCCAGACACCCACCTGGTCATTCCCTCACTCCCCTCTCTCAAGAGTACAAGGGGAGAAAATAACACCAGAAAGCTCATGGACTGAGATAAAGCCAGGGAGATCACATCATTTACCATCATCGGCAAAACAGACTACACGTGGGGAAAATTAATTTAATTTATTGTCAATTAAAACAGATCAGAATGGGTGGGGTGAGGGGAAGACAAATTAAAATAGCACCTTCCCTACATCCTTCTTCTTCTCCAGACTCAACTTCAGTCCTCTACCGTGTCCCCCTGACCCTGAGCAGTGCAAGGGGGATGGCAAGTGGGGAGGTGGTCAGTCCATAACAGTCCTTCTCTGCTGCTCCTTCCGTTTCACATTTTTTTCCCTGCTCTAATGTGAGATCTCTAGGGACTGTAGTTTTTTCAGGGAATATTCCCCTGCTCCAGCATGGCATCCTCCCCAGGCTGCAGGTGGATCTCTGCTCCACCATGGACCTCCACGGGCTGCAAGGGGACAGCCGGCCTCACCATGGGCTGCACCATGTGCTGTGGGTAATCTCTGCTCCAGCACCTGGAGCACCTGCTCCCCCTTCTTCTTCACTGTCCTCGGTGTTTGCAGAGTTATTTCTCACACAGTTTTCCTTACTCCTCACACTGCCCTGAAGCATTTTACCTTTTCTGAAATCATTTTCCCAGAAGTGCCAGTGTCTTGGCTGAGGGGCTCAGCTGTGTCCTGCAGTGGGTCCATTGGAGCTGGCTGGAACAGACTGGATCCGGCAGTGTCTTGTACAAGGCAGCCCCGGCCTTTCCTCACAGTCCCTTTACCATGGACACCCAATACAGCTGTAAACACATCAACTAATTAATGAAGTCGTTCCCAGGGAGGCAGGTAAACTGAGCTGTGGAAGCCTGTTATAGTGGGGATTACAACTCAACCTGTTTTCTGCCTTATGCTCAGGCCCAGGCAACATTTCATCCTCTCGTCAATTCCAAGTACCATCTCGTAAAGCTACCTCAGGCAAAAAGGTGGACTGAGTGTTTGCAGCCTTGGCTGGAGAAAGACTGCAGCAGGCAGCCGTCTGAAACAAACCATGTGGCCTCCTTTGGTACACGAAAACATTTCAGAAAACGGCAAGCAATGCTAATGCTATTACTCTGGTGATTTCCTTGGGAGTTACTTTAGATGATGATGTATCACACGGATCCACATTTTCATTTAATTTAACGGCAGAAATTGACATTTGAAAATGAAAGTATTAGTCTGGAGTCCACAGTGAATGGCTATAGGAGCTAATGATTGAATGTTTTTCAGAGTGCTCTAAGATAAATAATTGTTACGCTATTTCTGCTTTTATATTATTGCTAACACAGTACCTATAGTACTAATAACCTATTTAGCAAAGAACTTACAGGACTAATCCCTGTTTTAGTTAATAGGACTTGTGTTATTTACAAGTGAAGCACAAAGAATACGTTCTATATATTTCATTTTTCTAAGATAAAATGCAGATTACCTTCCTATGAAGAGACTGTCTTCTAAGAAAGGTGGAGATGTATTAGGTAAAAGGCACTAGGATACTTAGAGAACAATTATGGGAAGATTTTAATTTAATTTACACATTGTGTGTGTTTAAAAATTATCATACTGAGTCACACAGAGGGAGGGGTTTTAGGAATGCTTTGAAAAAAGGGCTTGAGGATTAGCAGTCTGGAACCACTGTAGACTCACAACTTGGAGGTCTGAGTGTGGCATTCTAGTCTTCTTCGGAAGAGTGGTTTTGTTCCCAGAGAATAAAAGACTTGAGAACTTATAGAGGTTTGTATTTATTTCAAGTTTAAAGGTTGTGTTTTTAGAGTAGAAGGTCATGTATTAATAATTTTATGGCCACGATTGAGTGTCAATGGAAGGTACAATATCGTCACAGTAAGCATACAGGAGGTATCTGGTCATTACATGTGTAATTCTGTAAAACTGGTCCTTTCAATTAAGTTTTATATAAATAGGGTTTTGGGAGGTAAAGGAAGGATGAACTATATTGATTAGTATGCAATGCTGATGCTGCCCTTGTCGTTATTGAATTGCCATTTCATATGATTGGGTTGCCCTCTAGAGGTGAGTCCCCAAGACAAGTCTGTAAATGGGTCTTTTCCTTTGGTTGGCATGGCAGGCCTCTCTCTGGAGAAAGAAGCTCTTCAATTACATCCCAGTTAGCACTTGTAACTCAACGAATTAGTGAAGTTCCCATTTATGCTCCCTTCTTCTTAACTGTTAATATTTTCTTACAGTCTAATTTTTTTCAGTTTTTTATTGAGATTGGGCATCTAGTTTCAGTGGTTACAAGTCACTGAACAAATCTATTTCAACGAAGAAATCAAAGACAAGTAATTAGAGCGGGTCAAATAGCCTCTTCTACCAGGGAAGATGGTGTTTAACTTGGTGGCCTACCAATGCATATTCTTAGAAGAACCAACTCTGTTATGAAAACAATAGAAACACCGAAACTACGTCTGAACTGGTAAATCAAGCTATGCCAGAAAAGACTTCTTGACATTGGACCTCAATCATCTCTACCTCACAGTTTTTAGATCAGTCCCTGGAAAAAACAAACTTTGCCAGCTTGCACTCTCCTGAACATTTCCTTGGAGTGTTTCAGTTTCATGTTAATGTTATCTGTATGTGACCATCTTGGTTTGCATCTGAAAGGATTTGATAGGATGGACATTGGCCTTAGCAGAACATTTTGTACATAAAAGTGGTCTTGGGCAGGTTTAGTGTCTTAGTATAGCCACAGTTGGACTAAATTTGAACTGCTTTAGTGAAAATGTTCAGGCTAGAACACGTTGTCTTAGCCCAGTAAATTAAAGGAAAAGCCTTGTTAATGGTAATGACACCTACTTAAGCTCTAAAGTTACCAAGCTATGAACATTCTTCCAGAATAACATGAATAGAAGACTTTGAATAAACAACTCTCCTGATGTTTCACAAAACTATTGCAAAATGGTTCACCTATTTTGTTGTTGTTGTTGTTATTGTTATTGTGTGTTTATTTTTGATTTTTTAAAACAATTGGAATGAAAGACCTTCTTTGGGTGGAGTCCAAACACATTTTACATGCTAAAGGGAAGAGAAACAGGCCCTGACCTAAACCTGAACGATGTGAATGCTGACAATAGTGATCACATACACAATAGCTAAGCACTTCTGAAACAAGTTACTTGTTAAGTAGGGGCTCTATATTGTTCAGTATTCTGAGTGTTATAATTGTCTTGCATTTTGTTTTCCGTAGCAATTTTCTTTTGAATAAAGGGTGAAGCCAGCATTACCTAACTGGTTAGATCTGAGTTCTCTGGCTTGTCACGCTCTCCTTAACCCTCTTTCAGGAATGTGTGGTGTTACTGATGTATACAAATCAACGAGAGCCCAGAAGTAAAGCAAAGAGCTGCATTTGAAGGGTAGGAAGTGGAGACAATATGAGTTAGTACTGAAGCAGAGGAGTATTTTCCTGCTATAGTCTTCTCTGAGGCTGCTAGTATAGGAGTTATAATCAATGTCTGTTACAACTTACTTAAATTTAGTTTGGGGTGTAAAGAAATTGCCTCTCACAGAAAAATGCAGCAGTAGAAAAATTGACTTACATGCTATTATGAGTGGATTAATGAAAAAAAAAAACAACCTGTAACTTCTTTTTCTGGTGTTATTTTTTACTAACACATATAACCATATGTACCATTTAGCATAGAAATATTCCTTCCTAGTTCAGTCTTAGTAAATTATTTGCATTTTTTCATAGAATCAAAGAATCATTAATGTTGGAAGGCATCTCTGGAAGTCTCTAGTCCAACCCTTCTCAGTATACTAATGACTACAGCAGGACACTCAGGGTCTTGTCATCTGTTGGTGGAAAACAATTATTGTTAGCAAAATATAAATTTCCAAACTGAAACAAACTGATGTCAATCTAGTCTAGTACTCTATTTCTCACAGTTACTTGTTGCTTTGAAGGGTTTACTAAATGCAAAAATCCATTTATCATATGACAGATCTGTAAACATGAGAGGCTATGTTAAGCCATTAATTATGTTTGTTTGCTTCATTTTGAAATAATGCTTATTATAACTTAATGCCAGATTTTATATTAGTGATGACTGTCCTACCAGTTATCAGACTTGTTATTAACCTAAGTTATATCTAGGTTTTACACACACACATGCGCATATATATATATGGCAATATGATCACATCTTAGTGACCTGTAGCAGGAAAAAGTACTTCAATGATTCTTTCTAAAATTACTCTTTTCTAATTTATGTAATAGTCCTGTGGAAGAAATAGAAAGAGTAAAGAAGATAAGTTCATTTTTTTCTCATACACATTTTTCATTGCTATGTGTAATGTTATCAAATTCCCTTTAACTGTGCAGGCAATACTACATCATTGTATTGACACGATCTTCTTTATATGTTTCATTGTGCCACATACACAACGTAACCTAAAATATTTGTTTTTCTGATCACAACTGCATACAAACTGTGAATTTGCTTTGATGCCCGTTTCTTACATATGGGTGACTTTGACCTGTGTCAGATGGATAGACAGTTCATTTGCTTGTTGCTTCATTAATTTATTTTTATGGCCAGTGTGCATAAACTTACATTTATCAGTATTGACTTTCTTTTGCCTGTACACGTGGCTTCTTTGTCTCACTGGAGTTTTTCAGTGTCTACCTCAGTGTCTAGTCCAGACTCGTCTACATAATTACGTGAATATCTTGTTACTCAAAGGTCCTAAACTATCAGGAAAGACAACAGCCTGTTCTGCATTTGTGAGACAGATATCTTCTGAAGTCTATAGGCCAATTATTTGACCATATTAACTGGCATGGCATCTCTGAAGTTAATGTAATTTGGCCAAAAAATTTATGCCAGCTGAGTTTCTTCTATGTCTCATGCAGTGAATCACACGATTAGCACAATTTTAGTGCCTATATTCACATTTTCAGTGGTATAAACCTGTTTCCTTTTCAAATTTTTAAAGTAATATAACTAAAGACAGTTGTTGATGTTCACTGGAAAAAACTTGAAATGTTAATAGATTGCAAGTGACACATATCAGTTTGGCATTTCAGAGCAGTTCCATCCGGAAATAATGATATATTACTGAAGAATTAATGTGAAGTGTGTGATTTTGGCACCAGAAACATCAGTGTATAAGACCAATTAGAGATAAAAGAAGTCACTAAACTTGTTTACACAGCTGGACTTCCAGTCACAGACTGATCTCCTCCTTTCATGTGCTTCTTTTTCTTTTTTCTTCTGCTTTCTTTTCAGGGTCTGAAATTTAAAGGCACAGAATAGAATATTTTGAAAGTCATTTGCTCTTACATTAACTTCATTTTCTCCCTGAAGTGCTCAGTGCCCTAATGCACTATTACAAAATCCTGGGAGTGCTTTTTTCTAATGAATATGGTAACTGCAGATAGATCACATAGCAAAGCAGTAGTTTCCTAGCAGTTTCTAAGCAGAAGGCTGACCTGAAGTATAAAATTCAGAGTAAAATTTTCCTGCAAGTAATACTTAACTGCCCTTGTTCTTAGGACTCTGTAGTGGGGCTTAGGAAGGTCAGATTTAGTCCCAGCTCCAATTACTATCTAAGGATGTTATGTAAAATGGAACTGCTTCAGCAACAGCCACACTTCTGACTGCCATGGGCCTAGAGTCAAAGCAGCTTTCAAAGGGATAAAACATTTGATCTTATATCCTTGCTCTAAATAAATACGAATTTGTAGTAACATGAAGCAAAATATTCAGAGGCATCATTAGCATCTCATCAGTCAGACACTGCAGCTGTCATTAGTATGACAAAGGGATGCCTTTCCACTAATAATCTATCTTTGAACATGATTAAACTCTGGAACAACCTGTGTTTTCCAAGGCTTCAGGTTGGTTCACTGAAGGTAGCCTACCCAATTTCTTAGAAATAATCTGACTGAAGTGTGGCTGCATGATTTTTATCATTCTGCAGTGCATTAAGTAGAAAAGCATGTTTTTTCTGTCCTTGCTCTTTTATCTCTGGGGAACTATTGGTGCTGTCAGATACAGGGCTTTGGATTGGATTGACCTTCAGTTTAAATCAACCCATTCCTTTATCAGCTTCTGACTTTTCATTTCGAGAGCAACAAATCGAGTATTTATTTTTCCTCAGTGACTTTTTTTTTCCGTGAGCCAACAGATGGTCCCAAAGATACCAGTGATATTTGAGTAGTCATCATTTCAGACGAGCACCACCAGTTCATCAGAAGCTGGCCAGGCATCATACAAGTCTTTAAATGAGAAAAAAAACAAAAAACACAAAAAAAACCCACCAAACAAAAAAACCAACCAGCCAACCAACCAAACAAACAAAAAAAAGCCAAAAACAAGGTAAAGGGAAAATATAATTCTGGAGCTTTCTGTTCAGTAAAATAACTTCACAGCGAGTAAGCCCTTGATTCTTTTCTCTGGTAAAGCAGACTTTTTTTTGTGAAGCTGGACCTGTATCCCTTGATTGCTAGGTCATGCTCCAGGGAACAGTAATAGGATACAGCTTTGGGAAAACCCTTATTACCCAAGTAATGTAGACTTGGGTTCAAGTCATGTAGACTGCATAATTCACAGAGTGAGTGTTGGGCCACAGTTTCCATGTGGCTCTATGTATAGTAGCAGAGGGGATGGAGTCCACACAAGAAGCCACATCTCCTTTGTTGTATGACAGTGGGTCATAGGTATAGCTGAGGATGTGTGACATGGATATGACAGTTCTGAAATGCTCTAGTGGATACTTCAGCAGTTACTTCCACCACTAGCCCTGTTATGTCTCCAGATCAAGAAAATTTAATTGATGAATGAAGATTGCAGCATGCAATGCTTATCCATTAGACTTAGACTATATTTGAACATGTTCTTGGAAGAGGTATTTTCTCTCAGCTTCTCTTCCTTTTAAAAAAAAAATCTGTTTAATATATACAGATTTCAAATTACTGTCTTGACCCTAAGTGTACCAACAGGGTCACATCCTTCATCCCCACCTCCTAGGGGTTTGGCTGCCTGTGCTCAGTGCAAGATCTCACATGGTGCGGCTGTAACGTTTGATCAGAGGTGCGTGACAGAGATGTGATATGCCTTCCTAGGACCTTCCCACTTCACTCACAGACTGCATTAGAGCTCAGACACTCACCCATGGTCTTTGCCCAGGCTACACTGCAGGGATGCCTGTGGCTGGCCGTGTCCCTCACTGATCCTCACCCTGACTGATGCTTTTGCTTGACCTGGACATGTGTGTGATGATGACTGTGCCTGTCATTACCATCAATGGACGTGCTCTGCAGGAGAGGTCACTGCCTGGCCAACCTCACTGCCTGCTGTAGCTCTAGGCTGCCAGGTCCCTTGCCCTTGCCAAGCAGCCTGCTCTGGCTGCTCCTGGCAGCAAACCTTTCTCTGTGTGCTATGTGCTATTAGCATCCATGTGCTAACACATCGTTTCTCCACTTCCTGTTCATGGAAGATAACTAGAGGTCATCTCTGAGCAACCTGATCTAGTTGAAGATGTCTCTGCAGGGGGGTTGGACTAGGTGGCCTTTCGAGGTGCCTTCCAATCCAAAACAGTCTATGATTGTATCATTCTATGATCACTGATTCTTGTAGTTTGTGAAACAATGTTCATCACACTGGAAAATCCTTTTTTTTTTTTTTTTGGGCCCCCACACACGCTGGCAGTCTTTTCCTTTGGCAATATTATCTTCTGCTCCTAAGGAGAAACTCCTTTGTCCATGTAGAACATAATCTGTGGGCTCTTAAACATTTTGGTGAATCTATTTAATTTTCTGCATCTTTTTTCAGATGTCAAACATTATCTTTACTTGTTCTGTTTACGTTTGAATGTCTATGTGTTTACATGTATTACTTCATGAGCTGTATTTTAAGGGCTCCCAGCACTGAAATACTCCTGCCTTTCCACCTCTGATTGCTTTATTTCTTGTATTTTGAATTTCCTATTATATTAATCATGTATGAATAGCAGTCTGTGGGCTTTGGCCTTAATTGATTGGCTTCTTTTTCTACCCAAATTTGAATTTTTTTTTTTTTACACGGTTAATTTCAGATCTTTCAATAGCCTCTCAGTGTTTTGTTCCAGATCCCATTCAGTGTTTTGCCTCTTATCGAGGACTCCATCCCCCAAATTGAGGCTTGGATCAAGACACTTCTCTATTTTTTCAACAACTTCTAGTATCTCCTGTTTAAAATTGTGTTACTCATATATTTTTTTTCTATGTGGCGTGGAGTTCTCAAATGCCTGCATTACAGCTTCAGTTTTAACTTTGCCTGGCTGAGCTAACTGAAATTATTAAAAACCACAAGTGCTCCAGAATAAGCTATCATCGGAGAGATATAAAGCTTCTTCTTGGCTTTTTTTTTTTTTTTTTCTTGGGGAGTGTGTGTGTGTCCATTTTGGTTTCCATTGCTTGCATATGCAAAGTGAAGCACTAGGTTTAAACTTCTCCAGTTGTATTCCACAATTATAAAGGGTTTCAGCTCTGCTTGGTTTTTTCATCTGCTCAATTCTTCTGCTCAGGGTTGAGTTTTAGCTCATGCAGTGACTGCTGTTCAAAATTTGCTCAAATAAAGGAGTCTGACACTTGGGGTCAAAGCTCTGTCTGATCACTTCAGCTGGTCTCTGTTCAGAGCCAAACAGTTCTTTCAGGCTTTTCTTAAAGATAGTGCTCTCCAGAACTGGCTTGAGACTTGGTCAGCAATATTTGCAATCCTGTGGCAGAAAGCAGTATTCTGTAATGCAGCAACACATGTTAAAAGTGTAGCAAAATGCCTGAAGTGTCTGATGGTCAGGACTGTGTTTCTGTGTAGGTAGGAGGATACTGTGTGAAAAATCAATATAAGCCTGTTCTTCTGTCTGTAAATATCTCGGGCAGAGAGAAGAGCAACAACTCTCAGATGTGATCCAGCTGCAGGGTGGGCCAGAGGGGGACCAGAGAGGATACCATAAAAGTATCACTGATCTTACTGCAAGCAGCTAGTGCCAGAGCCAGGAGGCAAAGCCCTGCCTGCTGAGATCTTCTTGGATGTTTATTTAGGATTCTGGCTTCATCTGTCCAAAAGGCTGCAATGGGTTAAAAAAGGTATCTTCCTGGAGCAGAAGCAGACCAGTGCTATAACAAGACCCAAATCATACTGCTGTAGAGTCAAAGACAACTGAATGCTATAACAGACCTCCTGTGTTCTCTACAACTGCCCAAAGGGCTGTTCCATCCAAATGTGCTTTCACATCCAAATTCCACATCCATGTACAAGTTAAGTGGAGTGAAGGACAGAAACCACAGTGCCCTGCCTTCCCAGAAGCTAGTGGGAAATGCTTTTCACCTTATTGTTTTAAATTATTCCTTGTATCATTTTTTTCCCTTTGTTTTCTTTACTAGTTAAACATACTTTGTTTAAACAAAGAAACAAACAAAAGATTGGTCTTATAACTCTAAAGACTTTTGGAGTCTGTGTTATAAAAACAGTGTAGTTCTAGAATTTCAGTCTGATTTACTCCTTTCTGAATAAACTGCTGCCCTAGATGACCTTTCCTCATGAAAGCCTTTGGGGATGTGTTCCAAGCATATTTTCTAACAGCTTCAGTAGCAGCAATAGTAGCATCCAAGCACCAGTTAGCAGTTTCTACAATGTAATGTTTTTCATCTTCAAAGCACTTTACAGACATTAGTGAATTAATAATTGAGCATCAGATACTGAGCAGGCATAAATCTAAGGCATTTGCGGATCTCGATGGAATCATGTTGAGGATAAAATCATTTTGAAAAACTCTGAATTACTGGTCATTTGCATGCTCTTGAAAAGAGGTAAATAGATCAACATAACAGATGCTCTGTGGTGGTAAAATTGTAGGGATTTCTCAAATCTGTGAGTGAATTTCAAACAGAAACACAATAAAATCTGACCACACACTGGTACATCTCTCAGCAGAAATTAATTTGGTTAGAGCTTTAAACATAAGATATGAAATACTTAGACTCCCTGGAACGTGGGTTGAATCCCAGCAGGGTTGACTCAGCTCTTGATTCTGCAATGCAGAGAAACTGAATTCTAATAATTTTTCTCTATGTGACGTGGATGAGACCTTGCAAATAAAGGTTCTCTCTGCTTGACATGGAAACATGCAGGTAGGTAGACTAAGAGCCACATTTTCAGATTCACCTTATTTTAGTTTTATTTTTGGCAGGAAAAAAAACTGCAAATGCAGATTAGCTGTGATTATTGTTTTGCTCAAAGACTCACAGAGCTGGAAAGGATCTGGAAGGATCATGTAGTCCATCTCCTTGTGCCAAAGCTGCATAAGCACTACTCATGTCATTACTGTCAGATGCTTGTCTAAACGGCTCTTAGAGCCTGCCAAAATACAGCCTTCCTTGAGTAATCCACTGTTGAGCTTCACTGTCCTCACAGTTAAAAAGTTCTGTCTAGTATCTAATGGAAGTTGTCTTTGCTGCAGTTTAATCTTTATTTTTTTTTTAGCCTTCACCTCTATGGAGGCTGCTCCCTTCTTAGCATATTGGAAGGTAGATCTCATGCCTTCTTCATATTCTCTTCCTTCAGATATGACTGTTTTCTCACAGACAGTTCTTCAGACTGTGAGATATTGTATCCGAAAAAAAGCAGTGGGTGAGTAGGGGCTTACTCTGCTGCTCCAGAAGCAGCCTAGGAAGGAAGTGTGATTCATAGTGTCCCTGTTTCTTCTTGCACTTCCAGCTGTTCTCCCCACACCCTTCTGTACTTGCAGCTGTACTGAAAGGCTTTTCCTGCCTCCATGTGCTGCTGCCAGGCATCTTGCACCTTCTGCCCTGTACAAATATAAAGGAAAAAGTATAATTTTACAAGAATCATATTCAGATATATGACTTTTGCAAATTTTTGCATTCATCTTTATTAGAGGTTGGAAGATTTATTTGGTTTTATTTTTCCTCTTTTTTTTTCTTTAAAAAAATATTAGATTTTATTAAGTGCAACATCCTCAATATAGACCTTGGTAAGGAGTAGATTTTGAAGCACTAAAAAAGTATCTCACGCCCACATGTAAGTAATTTCTTTTAAAATGAATGTTGAGAATATATTTCTCCCTCTGTCTCCACTCCTACACAGTGAGCAAAAAGTCCACAAGGCATTTGACAATCTTATTTTTTTTTGGTGGAATTACTATAGGTTTTTTCAGAAAACCAAGAATTTGACAGGAAAAAAAACCACAACCACAAAACCTAAGTTTTTTTAAGTCTGTGTCGAGGAATTAAAAAGAAAAAGAAATCAGAATTGTTTTCACTAAAAAAGAGCCCATTTTGATGAGCTTTTTTCTGGTTTTGGATTCAGGTAGATGTCCATGAAACATGTTTGTTCACATCATTATTTTCCAAGTTGTTTTCTTTCTTTTTTAGTTCTTTCCTCATAACATTTGCAGCTAAAAATACAGGCTTTTTTGCCTTTTTTTTTTTTTTTTTNTTTTTTTTTTTTTTTTGGTATAAGATGAAAGATACGATCTGATCACTGTAGAATCAGTGTATTGTAATCCAGAGCTCATTGTAATCCAGACTGCTAATTTTTCATAGTACTCAATTTGATAACCTTAGTCACCACGGATTTAAACTGTATATGACATACAAAAGCGAATTTACTGTGCTTGTCTTAACAGTATATCCATCAAATTTATATACGTCATTTAGCAGTTTTGAGAAAGCCTGTCCTGTCAGAGGTATCATGTAGTGCACAAGGAGATGTATCTAAAAATACATGAACTTTGTATAACTGAAGTTTTTCTACCTCAAGGATTAAGTAACTTTTTGTCAAACAAAATAAAAATCTAGAAACTGATATTACTGCACATTCTGGGGAGAAATTCAATGTCCACATGTAATCTGCCATAGGTGGTATCCTAAATAACAGAGGAAACAGTAGACAGTAAATTTCTCTCTGCATGGTACATTTCTGCTCACAAAGGTGCCTCCAAAAATGGCAGAACAACTTCCTCATCTCAGTGTTAACAACAGAGCATCAAGAAAGTACCTGGAGATTGTTTCCCACTTGGTGAGAATGAAGTGATAACAGATGGCTTGTTTGTTTTGTTTTTTTTTTCAACTTGTGGACTAGTCTGGAATTTAAAAGAGCGAGCAAAAACCCCCAACCAAACCAACCAACCAAACCCCAAAAAACTAAAAACACCCAAACAAACAAGCAAAACCAACAAAAAACCAAACAAAAAACTGCAACAAACCAACAAAAACCAGCCAAGGAAAAAATGCTGCACCTTTAACTTGAATAGTTAGCAAGCAATCCTTATAAAACACAGCAGAATCAGATACTCTTGGCATACAAGCTGCCTGCCCTAACAAGACTGACATATACATAATGTAGGATCTATCACAATAAACATACTTTGAGTAAAATAAAACGTTGAGACAAATTTCTGTTCAACATGCTGTTGCTCAATCCATCTTTGTGTTCATTCATCTAACCACGCCTGGTCTGTTTTTGCTGTCTCTCCCTGGCTGTCCCTTCCCCACCACACCGTTTTCAGCCCTGTTCTCTTTTTCAAGCCTTAAGCATTTAGTCTCACACTATCACATTTGCTGATTTATCGAGGTTCAATCTTCACTCTATGAGCAGTGGCAGCCACAATTGTCTGCTTATCTGTTCTTTCCTCAGGCAGAAAATCCCTTCTTAAAGCTTTTCTGTATGGTGTCTGCAAATTTTCTCCATTTAGCACGGGCTAAACGATCAGTTGAAAAACTAATACTCTAAACCTTGTTAATGACGTTGTAGGAAACCTACCTGTTTCTGTCTTCCATTGGTTTCATGTGGCATCTAAATTGTGGGTTATTTGGGGGAGAGATTCTTAATTACTTATCCTCAGAGTGCTTACCATGCTGGAGGCTGCTTCTTGACAGAGTTTTCTCAGAGCTTACGAAATTACGAAATACAGGTTTGCAAGTCAGCCATCATTTGGGTTTCTGAGGATATGTGTGTGACTATACTTCACAAAGAAAAACGTATTCGTTTTCAGCCTAAAATTATGACTTCCTGCACATAACATACATAAGTGTTGGATTCTTTTCATATGTGTTCGATACATTGTGGTTTGGATATTAACTTTAAATGCAATATTTTCAGAGCAGTATTACAGATCTTCTTTGCGTCTTAGTGTATACAAGTGTGAAGCCAAAGTCTGAGCTTCCTGCATGCTCTGCTGACTGTAAGGTCTGGGTATGGCCCTTTCATGGGGAAAGTGGAACGTGTAGAATACATTTTAAAAAAATTTAAAACCACCTGAATCCGTGTCAGATTCAGTCATCAACTAAACTTCTGAGGAAAAAAAAAATATTCCAATTCAAAGACTGCAAAAATTACTTTTCTCAGAGTATCGTTTGTAGTGAACTAAAAGCAATTACAGGTTTCTTTCATCTTGCCATTGCTAAGATAAGATGCGTATTTTAGTATTTTCTCAGCTAAAGTTATCTTTAAATTTAACATCCTGATTGACAAATATTCTTTCCTACTACCATAATTAATTTAAAAATTTTCAAAGAATAATATTTTTTCATTATCTGAAGTGTTTTTCTCTTTTCCAGATTACTAGCAGTTGCCCAAGTTGTCATTCAGTCATCCTACTTTCTTGCCTTTCAAACAATAAGGAACTTTTAATATCTTCCAGTTTACCAAACAGAAGTAAAATAATTGTTATTGATTCATGTTTGCAGCATCCTTACAAGCCTGCTCCACAGCAAATTTCATATAGCCTTTTAAACAGAGTAGCTTGTCCCGCGTATAAAGCCATATATTCCAGAATTTCCTCTATTGGCTTTGAAAACTGAATTTTGAACCTTCAACATTGCAGAAACATGTACAAGAATATGAATTTTTTTCTGACTTGGATGTTCTGTGCAGCAAAGACGATATGATTACATTTATGAATTACAAAATAATAAAATAATAAAAAATCGATGTTGTCTACATAATTTTCAGCTTTGATATTAATCTGGAATCTAAGTTAGAATTGAAATTGGATAGAATCAAAATCCATATATTTGCTATTCTCTCGAGGTCAATTTAAAATTATAAACAGTAGATGGCCTGCATTTATTATTTAATATATATTATAATATTTTCTCTATTACTTGTCAGATTTATAGTATTACCCATTGATTATAAAGGGACTTGAATTGCTGTTTTATGTTGTAAACTGCATGTAGTACTGACTTTTATTGATGCAAATTACAGATAACTTAATCCATGTGAACTGCATTATTAATATATTTCATATATATAGGTTCAGATGAACATAGAAAGAGAATTTTGCAGAAACAGGAGAGGAGATTACTTATTACCTCTTACTACGGAAAATATTGTATCTTATATTTATTTTTCATTATTTTTGAAAATGTACATGGAATTAAAAAGCAGGGAAATATGTTTTTCAATTAAAAAATATAATTTTCATGACAAAGTTTTGCAATGATTTGCATGGAAAAGGTGCAAAGTTAAAAAATCCATTGTGAGTTTTTAATCATTTCCAGCCTGATGTGAGTGCTCATTTCCTTGACAGATAGGCAATAAAAACAGTTATCACAGTCTGCAGAAGACATGTTTCTTTTGAACTTTTCTTGTTTATTTCTCCAGATTAAGTGTAGAGCATTGGGGTTAAATTTTCTCGAAGTGGCCTTTGACTTTTTGCACAATGGAGTAAGAGCCTTTGCTTTTCTGAACTTGTATTGTCAAGGTGGGAGGGGGAAAGTGGAGCAGAGGTTCTTCCCAGTAAATTCCTTCCCGGAACGGGACTGATTGGAACAAACCTCTTTTCTTTTTCAGGTAGCTCTAACTTACCCACTAATGATGCGTAACATGAAAGTGGAATAGTCTGACTTGAACCTTAGCTACTAACTTCAGGATTCAAACCTGCAGAAAGTTGTGCAGCATATTAGTGGCCCCAGCAAGACTTAAAAACTGACCCCCCTTTTAAAAAATACCTTACAATTGCTCTCCTTTGGGTGCTATTCTTTCATGCTTCTAGTGTGAAGCTTTTACAGAATGTCCTCAAAATAATCACGTCTTATTTGGGGATCTGCCTGTGTATCTTAAATCAGTTCACTGTATTTGAGTAACACCTAAATTATTGACACTGTTGAGAATGAATATGAAGAGTGTTATGCCAGTTTTTATGGTCTTGATCCTTCTTCCCTGGAAATCCTGCAGCTTTTCCTTGGATGTCAATAGGAGTTGAACCAGATACCTTGTCATTAACAAAAGTAAAGTTAAACTGAAAACCAGAGTGGTGAATGAGAATGAAAAAAGTCTGTTTGTAATTGCTTCAGACAACTTACTTCATACACCTGAGATTTTTGAGAGAAAACACATCAAAACAGGACTAATTTCAGTTCACCCTTCTTCCTCTTTGGTGTAATAGGCATGTTTTTCACTCTTCAGCTGGAGTAATAGAGGTATCATGAGTACTGGAAGGTCAATGGTCTTTCTATGAGATACTCACCCTCTGCTCAGTGTCACTGGTTGTCTGCTCATTCTTCCCACAGAAACAAAACCAGTGAGTCGTCTCCCAACAATGCCAAGTGGGCTTGAAGAATACTATCACAGTGATCCCTAATGATTTAATGAAGGTTGAAATAAGATGTCCTAGGAACTGGAAAAATAAAGTTGATCTTAGCCAACAAGTCCATTGACTTTACTGTAAATACAACAAATCAGTATATGACTTAAGGGGAATGTGATGAAGAAGGTGCTTTCTTCCAAAGAGCCATTGAGGAAAATGGAATACATACTCTCGTGACTCCAACAACTACAAGCAACTTAATGAAAGGATTTGTGCAGGAAATTGGAAGTCCTGTAACAAGTAGTTGTAACATCAAATTAAGAGTGGCACATACAGTCAGACAATTCTAGTTCAACTGACTAATTATGTGAGCAAATGAACCTATCCAGTTAATGCAGAGAGACAGATCCTTTCAGAAGGCTATTTAAACCAGGAATCTTACTTATGTTTTTGAATCATTCTTAAATGGAGTCTATTCTCTATTGCCTGTAGCGGGAAATTAGGGCTGCTGGATGGCCAAGTGCCTAGAACTGGATGAAGCGAATATCCTAAAGAGAAGAAATAACCTGGAAATTTCAACTCTGATGGATTCATTTCAACAGAACACATTACTGTTTAACATATTATGATTTGTTCATGGCATGATAATAGATGGAAAACTGAAATTGCAGTGTGTATTTACAGAAGACTGACTGAGGCAGGCAAAGTTAGTATCAGCACTTGGTAGGATAACAGATCATTGAGAAATTGTGAGGTTCTAAAAGACAGAATTCAGTATAACACTCAATAAAGCGCTTTGTGACGACTCAGGCACTACCCTAAAAAAAAAAGTGAAAAATAAAGCAAAAAAAAAAAAAAAAAAAGGAAAAAAAAAGGGAAAAAAAGCCCCAAAGCTGATCCTTAAGCAACTCACTTGGTAACCACCATCCTTTGGGATTGTGTCTTGATCTGTCTTCCTTTAGCAAGCCATTTTCCCAGCTTATAACTTCAATAGTTTCCTGCTGGGTGTAACATCAGAAATCTGGCAGTATATTTCTTAGATTTCTAATTCAGTTTTATATAGACTGGATCCTGTTACTGACAGCCGTGTAAATCAGAAATAACTCTAATGAAATCAGCAATCCAACAATGGCTTGAAACATGTGTGAGAGGAGAATCAGATCCTCACCCACTCCCTCCCTCCTAAGTTTCAGTTAAATAAGCTTTCAGGCTTTTGAAATAAATTCAAAGTTCAAATGTTGTGTGAGCTGACAGTGCCAAGATCCTATAGAACACATCTGCCCTTCATTGTGTCTGTTCAGCATTCATCTGAAGGCAGAATTCAGCTTGTATTCTGAACTGGGACAAACCTACAACACTTATTAGTATCTTTGGGAACTGGAAATACATAATGAAACTGTCACCATAATCTAAATTATGAGATAGATAATTTATCTGCTGTAACACTGAATGAAGAGTGTTCCCCCCAGTGCTCAGAGTAATTCTGTGCTTTATGTACTTGTCTAAATGCTGACCACATGTTGGGCGATGTGTTTGTAGCATTTGCCCCAGTATTTGATTTTTGAACTGGCATGCATTCACCACTCCAAGTAAGTAAAATAATCCAGGGGAAAAGTACAAAATGCCCATTAAAGAGAACAATTTCAATAACAAGTTGAGCCCCCCGAGGACTGAGCTATTAAAAAAAGCAATCAGAAACTTGGAGGGCGGGATTTTGTGCTTTTATTTGTATTTAAGACATCCACAAGGCCAAGACACAAAGCCAAAGTATGGGGCATTTGGTTAAAAACTTGAAGAGAGAGTTCATTTCTTTGTGAAGTTAACAACTACTGTAGATTAGAAAATGAGCTCTTACCAAAACTGCCAACTATAGAAAAATAATCCTTTGTTCCAGAAATCCCTCTGGGATGACATTCTTTACATATGTTAATTTCTGTTAAGTTATATGATGTTCCAGTAATGAATAGAACAAAAATGTTTAGATGGCAATGAGAGAGTGAGCCAGCCAGGAAACTTTCATTATTTAGAACTACGCATGAAAGGCTGGTCAGCATTTCCATTAAAACTTGCTCTTTGGAGGGGTTTATGCTCAGCTGTAAACATTTTTTGCCAGCTGACTATTTGAGGGTTTCAGTGTGAGTGCACAGTCTGTTTTTACTGATTATGACTTAAAGAATTGTGATGTAAAAAGAAGGAGAAATGGTTAAATTTGGCTTAGTGTTATTTAGTTGCATAGTATCATGGAATGTGAATTCTTAACTGAAATTTGAAATGCAAAGATTAAATCTGGACCTCTATGAAGAAGAATGATCTTGTAAATGAATTAGATTGAAGCTAAATTTTCAGTGACTGTTGCATGGGCTTTGTGAATTGTTCAGGGCAAGACAATTGACCTTTCTGTGTCCCACTTTTTGATCTCAAAACTTGTTTCTAAAACCTGTGTCTGAAGGAAGTAGCCCATTAATGTTTTTAATTGTTGTATGGTGGTATACAATATCTTAAGTTTATTTTTTTCCTTTTCTTTTCCCTTTGTTCTCCTTCCTCTTCCTCTTCCTCTTCCTCTTCCTCTTCCTCTTCCTCTTCCTCTTCCTCTTCCTCTCTTTCCCCAGCTTCCCAAATAAAAAGTCTTGATTTCCATTGTTAATGATCAGAAAGCCTGCTTTCTAAGAGTCTGCAAAATATTGTTCTTTTATTCTCCTGTGAATGGTGAACATGCCCAGCTTCTGGATTACCCTTTTCTGTGGTAAAAAATGCCATTTTAAAAACAGATTACATCCTGTTGAAGTTCTGCAATGAGTATCCTGTTTCTCTCAGATGTCTAAGACATGTTAGTCTTGCTGTTGAATGGTTTTGCAGTGTTCTTAGATGCATCCTGTGAATGGATGTACATTCCAACCATTCTCATTAAAGGGTCTTTGCAGAACCCAATCTTCCAGAAGATCTTAAAAAAATAATTAAATAGCATCTTTCTAATGATAATTTAGTAGGTCTTTCAATCTATTGTTCTGAAGCAAGATTAAATTTAGGAAAGTAAGTACGAAAACTAACTCACCTGATTGACTTAGTCCAATGGCTTTTGGGAAAAGATTCATACCAAATGACATGAAAGCAACCTTGGAGAAGTTCAGAGCAAAAATGTAACTAAGATGCTTTAAGCTTCCTGTATGCAGGAGTGTTTTTTTCCCACTGATTATAGGTATATTTTAGGAAGAATAATGTGTAGTATAAGTACTTGAAGATAAGTGCTGCAAATTCCTCCATAATTTATTTTCCTAGAAAGACACAGATCTTTATACATTCTTTATACCTGTGGTTAAAGGATGACAAACAGATTTCATCCATTCTTTGCCCCTAAAATGGGACATCAGCAAATAAGTTCATCTTTTGGTTATATGAATGCATATTTTATATATTTTATATATATATATATATAGATGAACCATTAATAAAAAATTATTTATGCAGTACTCTGTTCAAGTTGTCCAGCCTTCAAGATCTGTGAATGAAATAATTCCTGCTGTGTCTATTTTTACCTGTTGACCTTATCCTGCTACTCATTTGGTCTGGTGGCTGCTGAAAGGTCAGATGAGATGTGAAGATGATGAGCTGTCTGGTGTATCTGTTTTTTTTCAGCTGTCACGTCCCATCTCCTTTTGACCTGAGGTTTGTATTTTTCATTACAATTACTCCTCAGTAATGCAAACTTATGCGGAAAGTGGGATGGGGGAGGTTGGATGTGTACGAATTCATTAGTCAAGCAGCTACTTCAAAAGAGATCATAATGGGAAAGAGACGCCCTTCGCTCAAACAATGGTCTCCTGTTTTTTCCATACTAGTGCAAGCAAATTTTTTACACAAAATTAGTTCAGTGTAAGTACAAGTGAAACTTGGCAATGTGATTTCCTATCTTAATTTTTCACTGATGTAGTAAATGTGCAAAAGTAAAGGATCTCCCAGTCACCAAAATGCTCAACCATTTTGAAGTGTATTCTAAACTTCAAGCAACTTCTTGAATATGTTGAATTCTACCATGTTCATCCACCCATTTCAGTGTTCATAAATGATGTGTGATATTCCCTAGCTATTTTGTACATCTGGTAGGCCTTCAACAAAGAAGACCAAAATATCTACAGTCATTATCCAGCATATACAGGGTATTTCAAAAAGAGTGACACAATTTGAAATCACTATATCTTCGAATTGGGTCCAGCTTTTTGAAACACCCTGTGTATTGAAAGATACTCTAAAATACTCTAAAATGAAGTTTCCACTAACTCTCCTGGATCAGTGAAAAAAAAAAACAAACCTCTGCAAAATCTATACTCTAGCAAAGTTCCCCAATGCATACAAACACCAGGCAATTCCCAGCTACTTTTTCATTTCCTTTCTAGCAGTGAAGTCTTCTGAATAGCATCTAAGCAGACTACGTCAGTTGTCTAACATCTAACTGCTCCTTTACCAGTGATCCAAATGTACATCTTAATTTCCTAGATAGTTGTCTCAGCCTGTTACAGTAGATAATAACTGCAAAGAACAGAAAAAAAATATTTGGAAAATCAAGATTAATTTTTATTAACTACTTTCACAGTTTTCTGTACAGGGATCGGTTCTTCTGTGCTATTTTCTTTCCTGATGTAAGCATATTTTTTCACTTTATGATTAATAACACCTACCTTGACTCTTTCAATTGGCTGTTAAATATTTTTATGAAGTGATGATTCCTCTGCTTTTCTTCATTATTTTTCATTCTTTGACAAATAGCATTTATGGGTTGAATAAGACCTGTGAATTTTCACAAACTTGTTTGTAACAACCCTCTATGTTACTAGTTCGGTCTTTGTGACTGTTCATCTGAAAAAGTCATGTGATTTCCATTACTTTGCTGAATGGCCTAACATTTCTAAACACATCGTATGGAGGTGCACAAAAAGTAGTAGCATTGGCAGATCAAGAAAATTTCAGGATAGTACATAATTTTGCCATCCTTCTAATTCCACAGGGAAAAAAATATCCATTTACGATTTCTCCAGGTTTAAAATAGTTGTTCTGTTTGTGTCTGAAAGAAAAAATATAGATTGGATTCATTCATTTATTAATCTTGTCACACTATTGAGATGACACTTTCATCCTATACTGATGTGTCCATTTGTCTGTCTTGTGGAGTAGGCCTGGTGCATCTGTATGAATATTCTTTACCCTCTATAAACCAAGGATATTGTAGGTCTCTACAATACTTTTGTTCTTACTGGGCATTCTAGCAGTTGTAAAATCTGTCTCCTGCTCCAGAGAAGCTATTCAAGACAAGCACCTTCCTTTTTCTCCTGGAACTTGCAGCAGAATCCCTGTAGGTCATTAAGGTTAGAGGAAGTACTACTAATGCTCAAAGAAGCAAGGAAATATTCTACTCATTCAGTTATATTAGTAAATTATATAGTAATTATACACATATCATAGAATCATAGAATAGCGTTGGAAGGAACCTTGATTTAGCATTTAAGATTTATTGAGGAAGGTCAAAAGTTTAATATATGATTTCTAATAACTCTTAATCAACATCTGATTCATAATGTGAGTTAAAACAATTCAATAGGATTTGTCATAATTAAAAACTGGGTCTTGATTACAAATTTGAGAATGGCAAGGGTCACACTATACTTACAATTGATAAATCAGATCACATACACATAGACACACACCAACATATAGATAAAACCACACATACAGATACAAAAACCACACGCACACACATTAATCCAGGGATACTTGAATATATGTGGAGGTATACCTATGGACAAAATTCCCTTTCAAGATTAGCCAATCACTCACTTCCAATGCATCAGCATTCTCAATAGGCAATTGTTGAGTCTTGGGTAATCTGCCTTGGCCCACGGCTTCGCAGTGTCAGTTCATCATGAGATGACTCTGGGGGTGTCCCACCTTGAGGGAGATACAAAGTGGCAGCAAGCTGTGACCCCAGAGAGCTCAAAGGGCCTCACTTTAGGATTGTTATTTATAGCGTCATGAGATCATTGACTTCAGCTAGTAAATTTCCAATCTAGTGCATTTAGGAGGAAGTAATTTCAGGTGCTTTCCACTATTTGTCTATGGCCAGAACTTTTCAGATCATAAAGTTCTGGTACCATCCTCCTTGGGCTATGATCCACGTAGCATGTATATTAGGTTGCCAGGAGTAACCGATTATTGCTACTTCTCTCAGGCAGAATGGGGGTCTTTTGCCACATAGTAGGAGCTTTGAGAGCACCAAGGAAGCACCTTAACATCTCCACTCACTGCACTTGCATACTGGCAATAGTTCTCCCCAATGTGCCTGGCTTGCTGGGGTATCGAGGTGGCCCATGGGGAACTGCAGGCAACACAGGACCTTTAAAGGTCTTTTAGTCCAACCCTGGCTGCAATGAACGTAGACAACTTCAACTAGATCAGGTTGCTCAGAGTCCTGTCCTGCCTGTCCTTGGATGTCTCCAGGGATGGGGCATCTACCACCTCTTTGGGCAACCTCTTCCATTATTTCACCACCCTCATTGTAAAAAATTTCTTCCTTATATGTAGCCGGAATCTATCTTCTTTTACTTTAAAATATTTACCCCTTGTCCTATTGCAATAGGCCCTGCTAAAAAGTTTGTCCCCATCTTTCTTATAAGCCACTTTAGGCATTGAAAGACTGGAATAAGGTCTCCCTGGAGCCTTCTCTTCTGGATATGTTTTCCTGAACAGCCTTAGTGCTAAAACATAGTATGTTCGAAGTCACTGTTTCAGACTCTACTGGAAGTCTCAGGAATTCCGATTCCCTTGTTGAATACAAAAATGGGAAAGGCAGATAGGTTAATGTCTAAAGCTCTTATTAATAATTATCTCAACTGCCATGAGCCTCTGGTCAGGAAATCTCTGCATGCCAAAGGGAGCTCTTGTCATTCTCCACCCTGTGGAGTATGGATTACTTATCTATGTATATGTTACTTGTGTATGATTAAAAACTGTTGGAGATGAAGCTAACTTACACACACTGTGCAAATACTTAGGGAGATAAGGTCCTTGCCAAAAGAATCAGTATTTTCAAAATATTTAAGTTAAATCAACATGGTAACAAAATATCTGCTTCTTGTCTGGAAGAACCTGAGCAAAATGTGTATCTGCTGTGCTTTAGACAGAAAAAATAGGCATACAGGAGGTTCCATTCCTGCTTGTAAATCTTTCTATTTCATGATAGGAGTCTTTGGGATCTAGTATGGAAGATAAATTTTGTTGGTTCACTTCTTAGCTTCATCTTTTCACTGAAATATTACACTTAATAGACATTGACATTTCTTAGGACTGAGGTACCTGATTTGATTTATAAAAGTAATTTTCACCCATTTTGAGGTAGTGCCTGTCATTTTTCGACAACTAAAAGCAGACATTGCAGACTCAGGCCTTTATTGACCTGATTTTCCATTTTTTCTGGCTTAATACTAACTTCCCTGTGCAAGGCATGTAATGAACCTGTGAATAATCCTGACATGTTTTTATTCTGCCTTGAGGTGCCACTATAGTGCTAGTGGAAGTAAGGACAGCAGCCTCTTCTTGAGCAGGGGAAGGAAAAACAGCAATTTGGACTGTGTGCCATTTTCCTCTTTATTCTCAGAATTATCCTGCAAAAGACATAAAAATGCTGCTTGCTTGCTGCATGATTGTCATACTATGAGGAATTAGTAGCGAATTACAGGGCATGTAAATTGTAGATAATGAAGTACATATGCATAGACACTATTTGAAGTGCCCAAGGTTAATTTCTGTGCAAAATAATGATATGTTCACTTGAAAATTGATCAGTTATATGCAAATTAAGGAAGAAAAACTTTAATTATTGACATATTTATAAATTGATCAATGTACTTATTCAGTAACTATATATATAATAGATGCCCGGTTTAACATATATACAGGATGTATATAAGCAATGAAAATAGCATAACAATGTAAAGTTATTTACAATAATCATGTGAATCATTTTGTTTTGCAATCAACCAGATGCTTCTGAAGACAAAAAGACAAATAAAAAAATTAAATCAATAAGAGAGGAAAAATCATTTTATGGCTGAAGCAATGGATTGGAAGTCAGGAAATTTGATTTCAATTTCTGATTCTATCACAGGCTTCCTGTGTGACCTTAGGTAAGTTGTGTTTTCTCTCCAGACCTTGATTTCTCATCAGTTTAGAGGAAAGAGTAATGTCCTATGCCTTTCATGTTCTTCCTTCTGAACAGTTCTTTTTTTNTTTTTTTTTTTTTTTTTTTTTGTAAGCTAGAATATATACAATGTTACCTTGTAAACACTGTTAAATGCTCCATACTTTAAATCGTAAGGTTTCAGCTTTCAGAGGAATGAAGGCTCTTTGTGGCCGCAGGTATTTTATGGCCAAATTTATCGATATATTGGCTTTTAAGCATGGACCCAAGCCAGCACTCAGTTTCAAACTCAGCATACTATTTTAGTGATGCAAGCCTGTACTAGGTGTTTGTCTTTGGGAGATATCCAGGCAGGTAGGTAGGCAACCTGAACTGGCACTACCTCTTTGGATAGCTGCAGGTAGACCCCTCATGTAACGTGGGTTGTCTTGGCATCATCGGGCCAAACCTTTTCCCATATGCACTGCAGGGCCTTGTAGAAGCTTCCATATGGTAGGAATATGCTACCTATATATCCATACTTTGCTTCAGGAACCTCTAGACACTGGACTTATACAAAGAACACTCACTGAAATTATGAAAGGTCTGATAGAAAAATAATCACTAACAGAGAGTTATCTTCCTCAGTAATGCTTGCGAACACACACATAAAGATTATTTAGATAAGTCATTCAATTCTATCAGCTGTTGTGACATCTTATACTAAATTGGCCATTGTCAAATATTTCCCTACCAAAATTAGAAAAAAAATATTTGAATGAAAACAATGGCGCTTTCTTTAAACAAATATGAGCAACTTTATTATAAGCAATTAGCTTATTGTTATGCAGTGATATATATATCAGATATTATTTTTAACTTTTAGCTATATGAACATCAAAATTAAAGAATAATTCTGAGAATGTAATCAATACTTTCTTGGAATTTTAATTCTGTTCCTGTTTTTTACTTGAGATTTTTTATGTTGAAAAGACATTTTATTTTACATGTGTGAATTTATTTTAAAATACAAATAAAGGCCAAATTCTACAATAGTAAAATGTATTTGAATTGATATGTCTCAGAACTAAACATATTTATAGCTATGTGCACAGTTTTCAGTGTATATTAGTGTATGTTTACGCACATCCAGACACAAACACATACACATACATCAATTGTTTCGATAAATATAGGTTTTTATTTCTGTCTTTCACTGCAAGCTCTGTTATTCTCTGTGAATCTGACACTTGTGAAATTACATGTGAATACGACCAAAAAGAGGAATTTAAACTGGAAACAAAACCACTGGTATCCCATAACTATGATAAATCAAATTTATTTTCCATTGTGAAGACATAGCAGGACATTCATTCCTCAGAGTGGCAGAAGTTTTAAAACACACAGAAAATTATATTTTAAAATTACTTCTATTCATCGAATCTCAAAAAGTTGTGGTTTCCCTTTACGGGCTTTACACATATAGATATATCTGTACCTAGGCTTGTTATCTAGGCTTCTTGTTTAGACAATTGGGAAAACTATCACTCTGAAGGTGTGATTTATCTCGTCTAAAGTTAACATCTATTTACTGTCTGTGTTTCTCTTCATGATGTAGAATTTCTTCTCATAATGCAGGATATCACCGAGTGTAGATGAGATGGAACTTCATACTTGCAGTGAAAGTTCTGAATGTTTTAAACCATTTAAGCAGTGCAGCAACACTAATAGTTGGTCATCCACACTGCCCAGACATGTCTTTCCAAAAATACGTTTTTAATTGAATTTTTTTACTTTTAAAATCAAATTCGTTTAAAATTAAACCAAGGCTAAAACATTTTAAAAATCAATGTAATAGTCCACTGTGTCTATGGATGCCTCCTCAACAGGAAGCAATGAATCAGCTTCCATTGCACCGTACCAGCTGGGTAACTACTATTCTTCACACTACTGCTGAAATGTGGTTGCTCCTGATACAGGGACCCAACCTCTGTATCTGGCAAGTCCACGACACTGTCCAGCAGAAAGCAATTACATCCTCAGCTTTGTCAAATCAGCAAGTGACATTGTTTCCTTCATGGCTCAGAAACTACATAATACTGCAGCCATTCTCCAAGAGGTATGAACAGTCACAAGAAATCACAGAATCACAGAATCGACTGGGTTGGAAAAGACCTCAGAGATCATCGAGTCCAACCCTTNAATTTCCCCTGGCAGAGTTTAAGCCCATGCCCCCTTGTCCTATTGCTAACTGCCTGGGAGAAGAGACCAATCCCCACTTGGCTATAACTTCCCTTCAGGTAGTTATAGACAGTGATGAGGTCACCTCTAAGCCTCCTCTTCTCCAGACTAAACAACCCCAGCTCCCTCAGCCTCTCCCCATAGGTCTTATGTTCAAGTCCCTTCACCAGTCGTGTTGCTCGTCTCTGGTCTCCCTTAGGAGCTCAGGGATCATCACATGCTGTAGAAGGTAGTAAAGAGTAGAGAAACTTTACTTGCAGTCCAAATCGACATATGCATTGGCTATTTAAATGTTCTTGGTTTATAGCAGAAACCAAATTACAAATGGAATATGATTTGAACAGTCCTATTATGTTTAACTAGAAGTTTTCATAGATACATAGATTACTTTAATACCAGAAGGGACCGTTACATCCACTAGTTTGGCTTGAAAAATGCAGAATGTAGAATGACATCAGTTTATCTTTCAATGAGTTCTGTAAGCTTTGACTGCAGCTCATCTCCTGCAGATGCATTTTGTCCTAATTTGATAATACGGAAATGGAGAATCTGCAACTTTTCTTGTTAGTAGTGTGTTCATAGGATGGGTTTTCCTTGCAGTTAAAAATGTGTGCTATTCTTGCTGGCCGAGTTGTTAAAGTTAATTCCAACTTCCTTAAAGTTAATTCCACCTTCCATTTAATTTTCTTTCTAAAGATACTTAAGCATTGTTAAACAAATTCCTTTGGGCATGCAGTTCTCATGGTTTGCAGCCTAATGTTTAATTTGTTCATTGGAGAAAAGCACAAGCAAAATTGGCTAAGTTGGATCTGACATATGGCCTTGAAAAAAGATTTTTTTTTCTTTTTATTATTCTCAAAAAAGAAATTTGTGTTTTTTCTATAGTAACAATGACTGAAAGCCGCAGTCTAAAAATTTGGGGATTTGTGTAGTTGCTTGAGATCAAAGGAGGAAGATGTGTTTAAAGGAAGGCATTTGCACAACTTTAAAGTCAAGTATTATGTTTACAATCAGAATAACATATTTTTTTAATTAAGTGAAAGTTAGAAACAGATACTAGCAACCGTTATGTCAGCATATGGCTCTTGCACCTCTTGGTACTTCAGCATCACCAGTGTTTATTATGTGGAGTTCAGGAGACACTCTTAGAATTCATGTGGTGGATCAAAAAAATGCCGTGTTTTGATTTTATCTTTACTGCTTCTGAGAAAATTCGGTAATTTCCTAGTATTTTGACTTTTTAGTGATTTTAAGAAGAAAACTAAAATTAAAAAGGGAGGTAGGAGACATAATGAAGGATGGGAAATACTTTGGAAGAAATGCAAAGCATTTGAAAAATAAGGTTTATATGTATGTTTGAAACAAGCTGTTAGAAAGCTTGGTATTTTTCCATTCATTGACTGAATTCTTTGTGAATATTTCCTTTCAGAATGAAACTTTTTACCCTAATGAAGTGCTAGTCACTGGAAAATAGTATAGCCTGAGATGAATTAGTAACTTAGCAAATCAGCACTGAAGTGACCACAGTGCTGTAGGTGGTATGGGGACAGAGAAAGGCTTTCAGAGAACTGGGCTTTATAAATCCCGTGAGCTTCAGAACCAGTCAACTCTGGAAACCAAACTACAGAAAGTTTATTTAAAAATATGGTTCTTGTTTCAACAGCCCCTACAGCTAGTTATTATTCGGTTGAATACAAAAATGTGGCAAGTTTATTAGCACTCTAAAACCTCTAATGGAATGATTTAAATGTAAATCAGCTCTTTCAGATGAGAAAAGTCTGTGCATCCTATCCCCCAAGGCCAGGTAAAGCAAGCACGGAATGCTTATTGAAAAAAAAAAAAAAAAAAATATTTCCAGAAGATACTATAATGCACAAATTTGTTAATTAAAAGTCAAATATTATAATTTTATTACAAAGGTTCAAGGGACTTTGTGTTATAATCAAAGAGAGGTTAGGGGAGACTTTATGAAGGAGCGGTAAATCGTGGGAAAAAGTGTCTCAATTATTTAGCGATTATTGAAAAAGACTATAGGATCCAGGAAGTTATCATCTTGTCCATGATACTGACTTTTATCGTCCCAAACTGAAAGTGTATGCTCAAAGACAGACAATGAAATTATCTTTGTTATTCTAAGCCCTACTCAAGGTATGTGGTCTGGAAAACACTGTCTCAGTATTCTTCAGCTTCCCACTTCTAATACAAGACACTGATGCTGATTATCAGACTGGTGGTCTATCCGTGCAACACTACTCAGCCAAAGCTTAGGACCAAACTCTGAAGGTGCATCTTACCTTGGTACGACAGTGAGCTGCTGCATCACGGTGGTTACTTATTAGCTTGTTTATGAAAAAGGAAATAAAGCAGTACGTAAACATGTCAAATTTAGTATCAGTGTGAAAATTGTCCCGTATACAAGAAAGAGTCAACAGAAAGCCTACGTGTTATTTCAGCCGTTCTTGAGTTTCAATTTTGCTTTGATTCTGGAAAGCGCATTCCATTTTTATTCCCCTGTTACAAGGCTATTGCGAAGATTAATTATTGAGTGTTTCTAAATGGTTTGGTGATCAATTATAACTATCACTGTAATTTATGATAATTTGAACACCTAGAAACTTTTTTTTAGTAGCAGAAAGTTTAAAAGGTCAATATCATCTTAGGCTTCACAAAGAATTCAAATCTTCAGTAAAAAAACCCACAACAAACCACAACCCAAACCAAATAAAAATTAATCAAGTAAGAGGATGGTAATCAGAAACTCTGAATACAAATATTTTCTTCCTTTAGGGGAAAACTCAGTTTGTTCATTTTGCATCTTAAACATTCCCTTACAGTGATACGAACTCAAAACACCACCATTGCTCTTGCATACAATCTAAGAATTAAAATGGATTAGGAGGGAAATACCAGACTACATCATTTTGCATTCTGTGGGAAATGCAAAAGGATGTATGATAAAATGGGCTTCAACAGTGTGATGATGGATACTGAATTGGAACCTGGAATACAGATGAGGGTGGAAAAATTATTTCAGTTTCACTAACGTGAAAGCTTCAAATAAATTATGCAGAATTGTTTTTAATTAAAATCATGAATTATGTTTTTTAATAATGATATTTCTTTTATTTTGTTTCTTTTCTTTCTCTCTTCTCATTGATTAGAAACCTGAAAAAATTGTATGGTTACAGTCAGTTGCCTAAATATCTTTACGTGCACATTAACAATTGGTCCTTCATGACTTCTAAAACACAGGTGAGGTTACCTTTGCAGATGGCAGGTTTTGCAGTTTTGTTACCGTAAGGGAATTAATATCTTATTTCTGTATGCTGTGCTGTCTGAGAACAACGTCCAAACTGGTAGCATTTAGAAAAGGAAAATGTACAGACTTTATTTTATTGCTCCAGCCAAAATTCTTTCTCTCTGTCAGTCAGTTTATAGCTCTACATACAAATGTGGAGAGACAAGCGGTTCAGTACAGAAATCCTAATAAAACCAGATTCTAGTCTTAAAAACTTCTGTCGATAATGTCTTTTGATGGGGAGTATAAAGAGTTAATTGATTTTTCAATGTTGAACATTTCTAAAGCTCCTACTAGAGATATGTTTATTTTTTATATTAGAAGATTAATCATTCCTGCCTGACACCTGGCTTTCTGCCTGCCTGTGTAAGCTTCTAGGGGTTTTCTTGGGCCTGCCAGCAGAAACTTGTTACCTAAGTCTATCTGCCAGGAGAAACTCACTGCTTGAGTTTACTAATGCCATCCCCAGACATAACAACCGTGAAATTACGTTATAATGAGCAGAGGAGGAAGAGGCGCGGCTCTTGTCCAAGCTGGTTGTGGGGAAAATAGTTAGTGAATTCTGACTCTGTGGCTCCTTCCAGTTTGTCTGGATTACACTTGAAACGATAAAGATGATGATGATGATGATGATGATGATGATGATGATGATGATGATGATCACCATAATATTTAGCCATTTTTCCCTAACAAGCAGGGAGATATCAATGCATAGTTCTATGTAGCCACAAAAAAGGAAGATCTCAGACCTTTCATTTTCCTCCTGGTGAATGCTGAGAGGTGCAGATTAACATCAGTGCCGAGTGAGGTTGAGTCCTTTCACAGACACTGTGCTGTCTGCAAGAGGGTGGAGGCTATTCCATTTTATATTCAATTATCACTACTAATAAACACATCTCCTGAACCATCACCACCCACTTATTCTAAATGGTTCTTTCAGTTTTCACTTCTATTCTTTGAATGATCCTGTTCTATCTTGCACCACTTAGGTGTAGACAGGTGTGAGGGTTTTACTGTCCTCACTTTAATTATCAGTGTTAATGAATGAAGTACCTTAAACCACCACCACCACCCTCTCACTTTGAATGATTCTACAGTTTTAGCCTAATTTTATCGTTTCAGCCATCATGCCCTAGCTTGTACTTACCTATTGGTATATTTTTCTTCTTCATAATCATTGTCTTCTAGTACTTCATTTTCCCTTAAAGGCCCGGTTCTGTACCTTTGTTGCAATCTCCTGAGCAGCTTTGACTTCATTTGAGATGAATGGGAATTCATTTCTCCGAAATCTACACTTTTCTAGGTCTTAGTCTCCTGTTGAACTTCCTGCTTCTAGCTTTGGATATTACTTCTTTATCTAACTGCCCTAGTTGTCTGGAACAATTTGAAACACCAACACTGAATTTTGCATTCTTAATGGCAGATCTTCCTCTTCTCAGTTTTCAGAATATCAGTATTAACATGAGGCCACTGCCAAAGTCTTGCTTTTTTTTCTAATTATTCTGTTTGGATGTTGGACTATAAACAAGCGTTTGTGACAAATTGGAATAGAAATGAATGATAAAATTACTGACATGTTTGAGATCTTTGTCTCAAATTGTATTCTGCTTTTCTTAAGCTAAAATGTTGTGTCAGTACAATGGAGGCTGCCTTTAAAATAAAATCATTATTAGGACATAATGTGTTTTATCCATTTAAGGCGCTATGTGTAAAACTATTTAATTTGTTTACAAATATCCAAGATTTGTCTATGGTAATTAATTTGTTTATGAAATCTGTTTTGCCCTAAGTGGTAAATAATTCCCTATGAACTGTCGGGAAACAAAATTTGGAAAAAATGAATCTCTTTCTACAAGTCTTGTTTTATTTGAGTAAGATTAACCCTGTGATCTCCCTGGGATTATGCAGAACAGCATTTGAAAGATCCAAGCATAAATACATGCAATTCAAAGCATTTAATATCTCCATATTTCGATGCATAGTAGCATGCAGCTGCTGTTGTTTGTTTTAGAAAAGACTGCATTTAAAATCTTCATGCATCGTATTCAGTGATAATATTGTATTCCACAGTTTTCAGAGCTAGGATGGAACCTGAAGACTGAACGTTCAACTGTTTCATTAGATGGTAAGATTTCTACAACACATCTTTTCTTGTTGTTATCTTGATTCTGGAGTACCTATTTACATTAGTAACTCGTTCAACATGTCAGCAGTCCCACTAGTTTCAAGGTATGCACTTAAAAGAGAAGACATAACCCTCTATCTTAAAAATACATCCCTAACTGTAAGTGCAAATATCTATAAAAGCTCTATGTGAAACAGATTTCTCCACCTCTCAGAAATGTATATGCACATAAACACTGTTTGCACATGTGTGTCCAATATATACAGAACACTCTTGTGAATACATTCCTCATATTAATACATATTTGTATGGAGATGTCTTAATGAGTAATTTTTACTACAAAAGCTTAGAAATACTAAAGACTGCTTCCTTAATTCAAACAAGTAATAATTACCTGATCAGTAAAGTATCGGAGTCCTCTAGTAAGAAGGACTGCAGTCTAAGGAGGGTTTTGAATTCAGTTGTCCAGGTCATAACTGGCACAATCTATCCAGGATGTGTTACCTGGAGATGGACTATATTTTTGACCATTTTATAATTAAAAGGCCCACAGATTCTAGTAATGTATTTTGTAAGTTCATGCTGCTTTGCGGAATCCTTTCTTTTAAGTAAAAAACCCCACAACTTCTAAAATTCTACTTTCAGAGCAAATTTCTTCTCAATATTTTAAAAATTCAAGATTTTCATATATTTCCATTTAAGAAAACATTTAATCCTGAAATTGTGAATGAAATCTAATATATTTCAAAACAAAGTAAAAAAGTGTTACAATAAAATAGAATTATTTATTTAAGCCAAAATACACTTTTCAGTCCTGCCTGTGAATCAAACATTCCATTGTCTGTATTACACTCAAATAACTTTAATCTTCACATATCTCAACCGTCATTACGTCTTTGTTGATCTTCAATCCAAATTTTAAGTTCTAAAGCTTTCATAGCTTCATGTTAGGATGTAGATAATGAATTACTCATAGGCAAGCACTCTGTGGCAGAAGTTATGGGTGTGTGGCTTGTTGTGACTGATGTCTGAACACCCAGACAATTTCTCCTGTTTTTGTAAGGTGGCATCTGAAGGGGTCGTGAGCTGACTCCCTCTGACCTGTTGCCCCTTCAAGTCCACGGGCATGTTCGTCTCCCATGCAGCCCATGGGCCACTTTGTGCTTGTGGGTGCCTGTTGAATGTGCTGAGGTCCGTATGGCCCTGGCTGTGCCAGAGGCTGAGCTCACAGGCAGACACTGTCCGTGATGGTAAACATGTCTGTTGAAGAGAATGAAGAGAATGAGGTCTCCTCAGCATATATTGGTACTTGCATCTTCCCTCTTGCTTTTCTGAAGTTAGTCCACCAATTTTAGGTCTTACATTGATAGGTCAGTAGAAATGAGTACTCAGAAAAGTAGCTTAAAAGATCCAATGATGTAAATCAAGAGACTGCCCAATTTATATGACTCTTTCACTGTTTACCAGCTTCTTCTTTTTTGTCTTCACCATTATTATTAATACTATGAACTGTATATATATATGTATCAAAACAGTCTAAAGAAAGAAACAAATATTTCCTTCAGTCATTAGTCTGAGTTGCATTTGTGCTAATATATGCAATATCTCTGGGTTCAAAAACTCTTTTGAAAGTCAGTTTCCTCATTCGTAAGGTGGTGTAATTTTCCTTGACTTCTTAAAGGTTGATTATTTACTGTTTGCATATTACATTAAAGAGTTAAACATTAACATGGATATTAATAACGTTATTATTGCATAAAAATAAGTGTACACAAAGAATCATAGTGTCACCTAATGTTATAACAGGTTCACAGGAAGTCTATCACTGCAGGTTGCTTGGTGTCTTCAACTAGGTAATCACAAAGAGATTAGACAAGGTTAAAATTATCATATAGGGAAAAAAGTGAGCTAGTCTACTCTTGTAAGCTTTTCCTTGACATTATATCCTATATCCTGAAAAATCCCATGGTTCTGGTCAAAGTTTCCAGGACAGTGAATCCAATAAAAAGTACAGTTTTGTGAAAAGTAAAAATGTAGCTTTTTGCTAATGGCAATTCGTGAAATTTTTTTAAAATGGGAAAGTAATTTCTCTCCTTACAAGGTTATCATGCCTGCAACTTTTCATCATAGTCATCCTGCCCAGTTTGTTTTTTCCCCATAACTCATGATGTTTATCTTTTCATTTCCCTAGTGCTTTTACTCTAAATAGTTGTATTTGCTCCCCTTAGTCCCTGCAAACTGGATCAAGAACTCTACGATGAAACTTACATAAGAGGATTGTTTTTGTGTATATGAAGCATTTCCTATGTAGAATGTTTTCTGGGGGTCTTTATTGGATTCACGTGAAAATGCAGTGTCATGGCAATCACAGAAACACAGAATGGTTGGGGCTGGAAGAGACCTATGAAGATCATCTAGTCTAACCCACCTGCTGAATATTTAGCCACATATACAATATTTTCCTGAAATATGGATAAACCTACAGACATTTTTTTTTTAATTATTAGGTGATCCTTTATTTCTTATGTACCTAGTCTCCTTTGGGGGCCAAAATAGCATCTTTTTTTTTTCAGGAAGCCTTTTTCTTTTTTTTTTCTAAGTCTGCATTCTATAGTTCTACCTATTCATAACTCAGGGTTAGATCATATAATTAACTTAAATTTTAAAAAGATATATGTAAGAGAATGACCCTCTCTATAGGCTGTTTGACGGAATTCGGTGCATAGTCTAATGCACAGATATTTTTGTCTTTGTCTGGAAAAAGGAAAAAAGTAACCAGCCATTTCACAGGGACTGTAACTGTAAACTCTTTTTTTTTTGTGTGGTCTGGGAAAGGAATAGGAGGACTCTTGCTGTGTATTCACCCTTTTACGAGAATCCATGTCAATCTTGTCCTTCGGAAACAAGTACATAACTCTGCAAAATACTGGTCAGCCTCTCTCCCATTAGGGGATTTATAAGGTCAAAAACCCCCCAAAGAATCCTTCAGTTTTCTTCTTGTCTGTGTAAAATCTAATCTCCTATCTAATCTCAGTCTGGACAAATTCTTACTTTATGGTGCCTCACATTTGCAATATTTGTACAGCAAATGTCTTTCAATGTCCTTCTAATTCTGAACTTCAACGATTAGTGACAAACCCAGTAACACACTCAGAAATTTCACAGATAGCAGTAGGATTAGTTCAAGCTGCTGAAGGATGATGAGATTACATGAGAAAAGTTGTGTGAAAAAATGCATCAGGAAATAAGTTCAGTCAAAATGCATTACTAAATGCAGAAGAGTAGGTGAAGGTTGACACTACAAGTTTCCTCCTGTCATTTTATCTTCAGAGGATGAAATGGAAGACTCCAGCATGGATCAGACTCAAGCTGCAGAGTTACACATACTGGCATTTTATAACGGCTTCTTAACTCTCTGTCTTGTTCACCTCCCTTGCTTTAGTTTTAAGGGATTTTTACCAGCCTTTATGATGGTGTGAGCCGGGATATTCTACTGAAAGCAAATGTTTCATATTAGAAATCTGAACCCCATCATTCTGAAGACAGAGCTATACTCCTACTGCAGGTGTTCTCGGTTTTACGTCCTTTTAAGTTCTGTCTCGTGGCCCCAGCTGCTGTTCTGAAAATGGCACACTGCAAATATGAGATTGCTTTTGGTGCCTGTTTGAATACCCTTTCACCTTTGAGCTGCCTGGACTGTAATTGTACGATGCATTAGAAGATGTATAGATTCATGGGACTGTCAGACACTCCTATTTTACTGTGGTCCAAAATGGCTTTTGCGATTAATCTTTGTTATTCATCTATTTAATCTTCTCAGTATTAAATGATGAAAATTATTTCTTTTCAGTATCAGCTTTGCTATCATTATTACAACTATTTTTTCCTCATCCTGAGTCATTTTATCTTCTGAAAGACCATTTCTTCCTGATATGCCTGGAAACGAATGACATATGAGCATCAGATGCTAAAATGTAACAAGAAATGATGCACACCTGGATGCAAAGGTAATAAATCCAGATCGTCTGGACAGATGAGAACCAGATGTTAAAGTTCCTGTGGGATTTTTTTTGTTGTCAACCAAGGAATATTACAGTCTACTGACTGAATGTAAAATGTCCATATTATTTTTGGCTAGTTCACTTAATGTGTGATATTTATCTGAATTGATGTTTCCAAACAGACCACTCGTGTTGTCGATAATTCAGATGCCAGTGAGCTGTCTTGGTATGCCAGACTGCATATGCTAACATTTAATGCCAGACTGATCTTGCTGTGCTATTCAGCAGGATGAATCACCATGAGGGAGAATGGCTACCCATGTGCATTGTGCCATATGTTTCATGGTGTAGTTCATAAAGAATCTAAAGTGTTTGACCCACATCTTGCAGCGTAAGTTCTACCATCTTCCTTGGCTTAGGTTCTGGGAACTCCTTTGATGGTTAATGCATTACCTCAGTGTAAATAAATGATACAGCACCAACTATAGCAAATCCCAGTGATGTTTCCACTGAAAATTTTGAATTCAGCTAGCTGGAAGAATGTGAGGTATGCATTCACAAAACTAAGATAAAGAAAGGGTCACAGAAGCTATAAGATAATATGTGCAAAGGTCCATCCAGATATGTTGAACTCCCAACTGGAACATCTTGGGGTTCAACATAGCTCCAAAACCCTTCTTCAGTTAAAAAAAAAATAAAATAAACCTTTCATTAGCTCTCTTGATAAAAAAAATTGATTAGTTTTTCACTGTACTATAATACAAGGATTTCCAAAATGAGTTTATTTCCCTGATTAAGGATTTCCCTGATTAAGGTTTTATCTTTGAAGGGGGAGAGCAGATGGTTTGATCTTTTTGTCTTGAGTGCTTAAACATTCGTGTTGCCACATGGGCACACTGATGTCGCTGTCATCTCTACCTCCATCCAAAGTAAACAATTTTCTAAAATTTTCTCTTCATAACAAACTGCTGTTTCCTGCAATAAACAGAAGGTAATTAACAATTATTTGTATGTGATAAACCACTGTGAATTGTTAACTTTGAAATGAATTATTATGGCAGACTGGTGTAACACAACTGTTTCTCCCTTCTCTTGACCATGAATTGGATAAGAATTGGAAGAGCTGGAGAGCAGCCCATATCTAGCCACCATTTTCTTGTTGTAAAATAGCTGTATGTTGTATTTTTTGCCTTTTTAAAAATTACTGTTATTAACATATGATTACAAAATACATTTAAATAGCATTAAGGTTGTAACACAAAACAAACAAAAAAAAGATATAGTTAGTTCAAATTGTGTTCTGTTTAAAATTATTTGCCTGTCCCTTTTTGTAGCATTTTTGGTTTTATACTATGTCCTGCCATTTGTTGCCTTTCAAGCAGGTATCCAGCAGTGATAGACACCCGTTTCTTCTCTATTACACAACATTTTTAAACCCTTTCCTTTAATTTAATTTCTAGTGCATTACTGGAATGACTTTATCGCTTAAACTTTCAGATACTAAATGTAGTTGCAAACAAAGGTATGGTGGTGTGCGTCTGAAATTGTAAATGTCCCAGTGCCTTCCCAACAGGTCATACTAAGCTGTAGACAGTCAGACAGTCTCTGCTTTGGTCAATTCTCAGTTCTGTCTGGGTAGGCTACTCATTATTTTCAGAATTTTTTTGCCCTTCTGTACTATTTTATTCGTCCTCTGCCTTCAGTGACTAAGAGACTGTCCCTCTCTCTGTTTGCAAGGAATATCCAGAATAAGATGGTAAGCGTGATTCCTTCCTGTATTTATTTTGAGAATAATGACATGGCATGGACTATCATTCTTACTGTATATCATATACTATAGAACTTGCTGTTATGTTGTGCAGTTGCCTTCACCTACGAGAATACATAAATAAATAACAACTGTCCAGTGATTCAGTCCAGGCTTCATTGATTGGGACAACTGATTCCCATGATTGGTAGCTTCCTAGCCCATCCATTATTTAAATGTCAGTATAAACACATTGAAATTCTTTCAGAGTTCTGCATCTCCCCACAAGAATGAGCCTAACAAGCACTGCTGGTGGAGTGTCCTGATTGACAGGTCTTCCCCCAGAGATAGTAGAATTATATTCAAGCTCTTTCCAGTGAAAGAGCTAGAGGAAGTATGTTTGAAATTATCACTGCATTTCACCTTCTAGTATTTTCTCATATGAAGATGATTTCTGAAAAAAACTTGTTTTCTCAGAGGACTGGATGCTTTCAGAGTGATGGCCAGAAGCAAACAAGTAGACAAGTGTGTTTGTGAAGGATATTCATCTTTCACTGCAGACAAACCTAAAACCTAGAGTCCTTGTAAGTGTCGCTCTAGTCCTAAGGGCTTACTTGTTAGCGAGCATAATGTTTGTGCTAGGCTTAAGTGCCAGCATAATTTTTTTTCCAGAACAAATCTTCAGAACATGGCACTTACACCCAAGAAGTCTTGCCCAAGAAGTCATACTTGTTTACTCAGTGCCTAGCTGGAATCCCAGGCAATATTTACTTTAGCTAAATTTAATGCTCTGAAGCTGTAAATGCAATCTCAGTTAATATTATGTTCTCTCCTAAAATTGCAGTGTTGAGAGAAAAACATTGTGCTGTACAAGCCATTAGCACATTCTGCCTATGGGGTGGGATACAAATAACAGAGGTAAGCAAATTATCTCTTGATTCCTTGCATTTGGGAGATACTGCTGGTATTTAGATCTATCTATCCAAGTATAAGCCTGGAGTGGCAGTTTACAAAGTTCCACGTATCTAAAATCCAAGAGATTGTTTAGTACACTGATGCAATTAGATGCCCAAAGCTAATCAAGATTTTTGCAGTGCTGTAAAATTAAAGAGTTTTACAATAATCCTTCAAAAGCTGACCTGTTTTTTGCTAAGCTTCTTTTCTGAACATATTTATACTGCTACATTGTATCTTTTGTTTGACCTAGGAGTTTCTGTGGCTGGATATCATCTACAGCCATCACCATTTTACTTCTACTACCTATCATTCATTTTACATCTATTATCTTTGCAAATAGTCTCTGTTCCTACAGTGTTCCTATTGTCCCTTAACTGCCCTGCTTCTCCTTCTGTCTTCACTCTTTTCCATAAAGGTGCGGGTTGATCTGCTTCACTTTTTTCATAATTCTGGTTCTTTTCTTCATCTCTTCCTCTTCGCTTGACATACAAAGCCACCACAGGAAAACATGCTTTGTGAACTTTTCTAAGTGTTCCTTATCTATAGCCTAGTGCTAAGGTAGTGATACGTTTCCTGGTTTATTTGCTATCATGACCAAAGTTCCCTTGGCCATATACTTGTAATTTCTGTTTGCTTTTACTGTTTCTTCATATTCCCTTCATCAAGACAGATCAGATGAAATTGGGTCATTTAATAGATTTTTATGCAGCACTTCATTCAGGTAGACCCACCCATCTGTCTTAGCTCTATTCTTACATTCACCTTCTGCAAATGCACAAAACCTCTGTTTCTGGCCCTGCAAATCTTTTGTGAGGTTGGATGCATAGGTATAGAGAAGAGTTCTGTGAATACGAATAGTACTAGTGCAACTGCAGAAGGGGAGAAGAGGAAAGAGAAACACAGAATGTACTCTCTGTTCCTTGTAGATCTGCACTCTACACATTTCTTGTCAAATTAAGGCTGTAGCTTCCATGTTTTTTTCTTTTATTTTCATTCTGTTTTTCTTTACTATCTCCCTTTTAATCTTCTCCCTCAGGTTTTGTAGTGGTTATGCTGAGTCCTCAGCAGTCTTCCCTGGCTGTTTCTTTAGGCCTCACTCAAATAGATCATAATTTCAATTTCTTTCATTCTTGAGTGGGAGAATGGATTTACCAAGGTTTAACCCGTTCTGCCATCACTATTGCACTGTGTGACACATATTCCTGTACCATGTTTTATGGTTGTGCTTTCTCCTTGACACATTGTCGTGATTCCTTCCACTCATCTGTATGTATGATGTCCATCTCTTCTTTCCTGACTTCTCTAAACTCATCTAGGTCCAGGTTTTGCCTCACTTCTTCAGATGAGCACATACTGCTTATTAGACAGGACACTACTGGAAAGGTGTATTTTTAGATTCTGTCTCTGCTGTCTACTCTGGTTTTGAATGTTCCCAGCAATTCTCCATTTTTCACCTGATCATAGTCAAGTTCTGTAACTTGACGCTTCATAAATTTGCTCTTCCTCCGTGTCCATATTTTCTTTTTTACATTATCCCCTCCCTTTTTTTAGTGCTCTGCATGTCTACAGCTACTACCGTAATGGTCTTTGCTTCTTGCCGGTTTCTATCAAAGTCATGATTCCTCTATGACCCTCACACATGATTTGGAATGGCTGGACTAAGCATCAATTTCCAATCAATAGTGCCAACTAACTTTCATTTCCCTTGTCATCATTCCCATTTATTATCTTCTCTGAAACTACACTGGGCACTCTTTAGGGTAGGAGATTGATGGACCTATTTGAGCATCTAATAGAAAAAGGCCTTGGTGCTCAGTGAAGCTTCTCTTTGCAATAGCAGAGCGTCAGTACAAATAAATAATAGTTTTCATTATCTCAGTGGTGCTAATTGCTCTGAATTGTACAAGACAGGCTCAGTTTTGTTTTTCAACTTGCCTTTTTTTTTGCTGACAGGGAAAATAAACAGGAAAAATATATTTCTACAACTGCAGAAAAAAACCCAGATGATTTTGCATTTGTTAGCTGGTATGTGTTCTTTCATTAACTAAATGAAATAATGTGCTGTACATTACAGTAAAGGGCCTTATCTGGATTTATGTACTCAGAGGCTTATTACTTAAAACAGTCAGAGATGAATTTCCATTTAAATAACGGCTTATTCGTTAATATATACACTGAGGTATATAGTAGTGCTATGGAAAAACTCAAACAATTACCATGCTCACCAATATCTCACAATGAGTTGCTACTCAATATCCTATTGTCTTTTCTGTACTCTCTGAAAATTGTTAAGGATGAGAGAGATGTAAGATCTCATAAAACTTTTTTTCCCAGAAATATAGTTCCAAAAGATGTGATTAAGGAGCACATCCTTGCCCATGTCAAGGAAAAATATTTATGGGTGTTGTTTATAGTTCTGAAACAGCCACACAGGCCAATCAGGCCCGTAAGACCACATCTGAAGGTAATTCATTAAATATGAAAGGCAATGAACAGCAGAATAGACTTATGAGTTTGACGTTTTTGGTAAAAAATAATTTTCTTTTAATCAGAAGTGAAATAAAGGGATACTTTGTTTTACTTTAGTATTTAATTAATTGTAGAAATCACCTTCTCCTTATTTGTTTCCAGTGTACGCAGACCTGACATTTACAGAGTTCCTGAGAGCTTGCATATTTGCAGTGTTAGTCCATAAGTTAGATCAGTCTGTGAGGGATTCAAGGCTCCTGCTGGTTGCAGGTACCAAGCAGTGTCTGCAATAGACTGCTCTTCCTTCTTTCCCTACTGTTGTGTAATAAAACCTTCACTGCTTAGATGGGTAACTCACTTAGTGATATGACAGCTCAAAGCCTGTGATTTCCCATGAAGCTGCACATCAGTTAGCTAAGCCCAGAAATGTGAAAAATTAATTCCAGGTTTTTCATTGCCATGGTAAGTGCCAACACACCTATATAAGCATGTACTTGTCCACCACCACAGTGCAGTATCAGCAACTTGGATGAGAAAACATCCATTTAACTTGAAGAATCTCTGGATAAACACAAGGCGTGTCAGACCACAGTGTTCGACTTCAGGCATTGACTCTCCTGGTGGATGAGGTTGGCCATGGTGAAGTTGTGGATTACAACTGGAACGAATGAGAAGATATCCTGGTCACCCAAGCCTGGAAGGACTTCAAATTAGCATACTTTGTTTCAAACTGAAACAGGAGGTTCCAGTCTTCTTCCAGAAATTGCCCGCTTGAGATATATTGCTAGACATCTGTCTAGTTCTAGTTAGCATATCTGATGTGTACTTGTCACCAGTTCTTTCCTTCAGCACCCATAATACAGGAAAATAACGATCCTCTTGTTCTTGAAAATGCTGAAGCAATTTTGTTTCATGGCTTTCACTGAGTACTGGAAGCTGCTACTCCTACAAAAGGTTTTCATATTGCATTTTCAATATATATTAATAGCATGGGCCTCAAGCACCTTCATCTGACAACAGTGCTGAATACCCAGTGACATTGCTTTTGTGAATCTGGTCTCTCTGTCTTAATTTCATTAGACACGCAAAACTCTCCTTCAAGAAAATTGTGCCTCACTGGGGAGTATATCTTACAGTCCCCCAGTATTAATGTACCTATAACAAATATGCTAGAAAGAAGTTATTCACAAGCAAATTCTTCAGTTATTTTACAGATATGAATCCACGTATGTGCATAGACACACACAAAATGTACACACATTCTAAAACACCTCCTCAGAGAGTGATAGGGATTTCAAGGGATTTTTAGAAGGAGAGAAACTCAGGAAGAGCAATGTGCACCACCCCTTTGTGAGCCAGAGGTTAGCATGCTGAGGAGCGGGGCTGGAGCACATGGCTTGGATGCTGCTGAAGGATGAACTGTTTGGCTAGTGGAGTTTTCATATGTGAACACTCAAAGTAGAAATGTCATCTAAGACACATTGAGAAGGAGTAGTTACAAGTAAATGGGGTTTGTTACAGCTTAAAAAAGAACTATTTGTGCTCATATAAACTAGATAAAGCATAATATGACAACCTTTTTACAAAGGGCAAAAATGCTAGCATTTTAGAGGCAATGTATTTTTGATGTACATTGCTATATTGCTATTAAAGCCCAGGCAACTATGAGAAATATACTAGCTGCCATGTTCTCATTTTGGTTTTGGTACCTTTGCACAAATACATTTAAAATAAAGAAACAAATCTCTCAGTGCCTAGCAAAATTTAATTTAAAAATACAGAGCAGATTTTACTTTTTAGGAATATACCTGCCCTCCATCTCTGTGTATACACACATATATGTACATAGAAATGCACCCACCACCTACAACAAGCCTCTAATTCTTTTCCCTCTTGCAGTATAAAAAACCCAGTTTAATTTTCTCCAAGTTTTGCTATTAAAAAAATGGCTTTAGAGTAGAGAATGCTAATTTTCATATCTCGGCAAATGTTTATAGCCGAGATGTAAACCCCTGAAAACAGGGGCTTATAATTTAAATGCTGACACAACCTTAACTAGAGCAATGGGAACACTGTTGCCACAATAACTGCCATTCTCTGGAAAGTATTTATGGCAAGGCTTCGACCTTTCTTAAAGCAGAAATTCAGGCCTTTGGCTACCATTGACTGTGGGTAATGGCAGTGAGATCTGGATTCCTGGGGATGAAGCCATCAGTACTCAGAAACTGAAGCCATTCTTACATGTCTGCTAAACCTGTTCGTGACCTAGGGATGTGTTTGATCCTGCAACCCTGAAGCCAATGGAAGCTTTTTCCAGTGGTTTGAACAAGAGCAGGTCTGAGTCCCTTGTGTCCATCAGTATCACATTCTTTTGTTCCTATCAGGACCTTCCAATAAAACCTGTTTATATATCTGTCTTTCCTAATTGAAACCAGAATATATTTCTTTGCCTCCCACTTAAACAATGCTGGAATTAATATCTTTTTACACCATAAAAAGTATAATGTTACAATTCTGTAAATATACTGAAGGAAAGACTGAATATGAGATTAAATTGTGTCCTCTATTTAGAAAGACATATTTGTGTTAGAAATTTATTTTGTGCTTTCTTGCTCTTTCTTTCTGTCTCTCTCCTCCCATCCCATTGTCCTTTTACTTCTTCCCATATATCAAACACAAATAATAGTAAAGCTTACTTTTAGAACATATCAAACAAGGAGTATGGAAGTATCTTATATATAAAAATATTGCATAACTGTAATGTTTAAAAACCAAATATAGTTACATATAAGTGTGCAGTCTTATTCAATTAGAATTTTTTTTTCTCAAGGTAGCATGGAGATGCCTCAAATCCACACATAATAAATGTAACATGAAAAAAATATCACACGAATGTTTTCGATATGCTGTCTTATTGATGAATCTTACTTGTTCCCAAATACTTTGGTTTCAATTCCCCAGCACTAAGATGGCTCCATGCCATTGCCATGTCTAAAACCAGAGCTAAAGTTAGTGGCTGCAGATTCTGAAACATTTTCCAAGCTCAGAGGGACAAACTCCTGCAGGATATTTCTAATACTTCCTTCTGGACTTTTCAAGGGCAGAGCTGAACAGTTTTTTTTTCTCCCATACTATCAGATCTCGCCTTAGAGGTAGCCAATATCAATTAAAGCAGCTTTAGTTTTTCACTTGTCATGCAAAGATTAGATCATTGTGTTTCAGCTTGAGGACTCGTGGCATCAAAAACTCATTGCTGTCACCTGTTTCCAGTTTGAGCCACTTTGAGGAAGACAACAGGGAAATTTAGGAGAACAAGGGAGTTCAGGTTTTTGGAACACAATGCTATAAGGCAATACCACATTGCCACTTCAATTTGGCAAGCAGTCCCTGGTAAATATGTGATTGACTATTTTGTGGCCTGCGTTAATATACGAAAAGGTAAAAGAGCAAAACATGTCAAATTAGTTTCAAATTGTAAAATGGGACCGAAGTAATGTATTTCAATCACAGATAATATAGCAAATATTGTATGAGAGGAATAGTTCCTTCATGTAAAAGATTCTAAGGCTTTGTGAGCCTCATGGGAGTTTATCTACAAAACTCCGAAGGCTTGCACACATTTTAGAGCATCACTGCAGCTCTCATTTTAAAGTTTGGATTACACCTGTCATTTGTAATAACACTTTCCAGCTTGTAGCACCACTGTAAGGTAAGACAAACAAGATGAAATAGCCTCTAAGGATCTACCTGTTCAGTGGATTAACAGAACTGTTCTCTTTAGGAACACAACTTAGAAATTTCATTCCAGCATGAAATTCACTCTTAACCAGGGATTCCTGTCCTTTTATGGAGCCTACAATTTTATTTTTTATTTTTTATTTTTAGTTCTATCAGAAATAGATTTGATCATTTAAGTTGGGATATTTTATTTTCCCAGAGCTGTAAGGAAGATCAAAATTAGCGTGACTTTGCTGCTTCTTTGTAGGTGAGGTTCATAAAGACTTTCCAAGGGTGAAATTTATATACTCAAATAATATTTAGAGTATGTAGAAGTGACTACTTATACCTTCTTCCAGAAGGTATCTAAGCCAGCTGTTAAGAAATGCTGAAGATGTTTGAAGCCCTGTGTTTCCCCAGGTTTGATACTTCTCTGCAGCTGTGAGTGAGCTGCCTTTGTGTACCCACTTGCTGAGTTCAGGATTCAATTAGGCTGACACTTTCTTGTCATAAGAGTGTCTCATTCACCACCTATTGGCTAGTTTTATGCCATGCCAACCTTACACCAGCCCATTAGAACAAAGCTCTTGTGCAAGAAATGGTGCAAGAACTGGGGCCAGACTGAAAAAGCAAGCAAAAGAGGCCAACTGTGAGACAATGAGATGTGTCCATTGTGGGAACAGGAAAGTTCCTGTATTTCAGTTTTTCTTCCAGTATTGCTAATGATTTTATCCTAAGACTGCTACATGGAAAATACATATTCTAGGCAGACCCTCGGGAAAGAACTATTTTAGCTTACCCTCCTCTGCAGCAGAGTGTTTTGCCTATTAGATTACAGAAATAGACTCATCTTTGCAATTTTCTTTTGCAGGCCAAACAAATTCCACACTCCTGGCTGCACAAAAATGGCACAGCTTCAACAAAAGCCATGTGGCTAGGGCACTCTCCAAAGAGATGGGAGCTGATGAGGGTATAGTTTTTCAATTTCCAGGACAAGCCCTGTAAGCAAAATACTATGATTTCAGCAAGATTTGGTATTACCCTGTATGGCAAACAAGCGGATGGATTTGAATGCCATGCTGTATTGCATTCTGAGTGTTCTCCGCTAATTAAACAGGTTCAGAAAATGCTTATTGGCTCCTGTTCTGATGGGCACTAGTACCAGGTGCCTTGTTTGAGTATCTCAGATGATTCGCAGAGAAAGTGGGTGTTGAGCTGCTCAACTCAGCTCTGATAGAGACATTTCTATTTTCACACCAGAGCGGAACTTAAGTTACTGAAGTAAGTTGTCTTGCAAGATGTATTTCTCTATACCCTCGCAGATGTCTGATTACTTGAAAGAGAGTTGTGATAGTTTGTGGCTTGCTGTTGTGACCAAAGGCAAGTAAATTTCAACTAAGTAGTACTTCAGGAATCTGAGATCTTTTGAGCTCTCTGTTTTTATTAAAAAGATCTCGTATGAGGTTAGGAATTATTAGAGAGGGATTTGATATATGCTGCAACTCATGGGTCCTGAGTTACTCTGCAGATTATTCAGTGAGAACACCACAATTTCCTCAGGGTCCATTTTATTTTACACATAACAAGGAGAAAGAATAATATACTTCCCCCTTTTCCAAATTTGTTTAATAGCTGCAGTTTAAGCTACTGAAATCCTGATTAAGGAGTTCAGAAGGTGGAGTTAAAAGAAGCCAAGGGGTAGAGTCAAGGACTTCAAACACCTTAAAAAAACCCTTATTTTATGAAAAGAATTAAGACTTTGAATATCCCCGAGGATAATCTATGAGATTTTATCAGGATTCATTACCTTCTAACTTCATCTTTGAGCCCTAATAAACTGTGAGAGTTCTGTAGTCTTTTGAACACAGAGGTTAGAATGTACAGCCAAGCATGAAACTCACTAGTATTTTCTATGAAACTTGTACACAGAAAGAAAAAGAAGCATTTTTCCTTGGCCACATCTGGGCTCTGTAGCACGAGCTATGTTATACGCCTGATGCTTTACAGTGAAGTCTGCAATCCATTCTTCTGTTTTTATGAAGAAACTATGCATAGAATGTTTGCATTTTAAAATCAGCTTATATCCAGACCGTGGGGAGGGAGAAAACTGCTTGAAATCAGCCTGTGAAAGATGTGATCACGGCTGAGTTCTGCTTTCATGAAACATTCCCTGCAGAGATCATTCTTTGCATCCTAAGCTGTGTCTGTGTGGGAGAGAAGTGCCTGCTGCTAGTTACTGTGGTCTGAAAAGAAAGACAGCAGCACACTGCATCTCTCTCGCTGTCGTGTGACATACCACACACTGCAGTGCACACATTGCTTTTCTTACTCACCCAGCTTTAACTTCTCACCATTTTTTCTCTTTGTTTGTCAAACAACATATTCGGCATCCATGCTTATCCAGGAATGATTGCTGGAAGGGACCTGGAGCTGAGTGGAAGTAAGCTTGCTGTTGCATGTACTGAAACTACCTTCTTTTAGGAAAGATCTCTTCAGTCTGTATTAATATTATTTTCAGTTTAAGGAGAGAGTCTGTATAGTGTTCTATAATCTATATCTGTGTTACGTGTTTCCTCACAAGCTCCTATTAAGATTTATAGCTTAACAAGGACTGCTGCTTTTATTCAGCTAAAGATACTGGGACTGTTGTGCTCCAAAAACTCTGGATGTTTCTCCTGCTAGTAATGAAGCAGAAAAAAATACACCTTTCTGTTTCTTGGGACAGTAGAGAATGAAATAAGTAAATGAAAATAAGCTATCTGCAAAACTAGTAAAACTGGAAACTGTATTTTATTCAGCACAGCTCCGCCAGAACACTTATGTTTTTCAGTAATACAGAGTCAGTCAACAGTTGCCACTTCTGCCTTTTATCCTTGGATCTGATTCAGTAGAGTTCAATGCTATCTCTTTGCTGGGTTAGCACATAGTGTACCATTTTGCTATTCACCCTTTTATGTCTAGGCTTCCTGAAGCTGCGCACAAGGCTCTGGCAAATGCTCGACCCCTTTTAAGCTTCCTTTTGCCTACCTTTCTACCAAAATAGCCCGCTACATTCAGACACGCAAGTAAATCCGCTTATTTTTTATTTCCTTACACCTCAGAGTGCCGAAATTAAATCGCTTCTCAGAGAAAGTGCACTGAACACGTGGAGCGTATGGGGCAAACATATTATTTGTCCTCTTTCAATGCTATCTGTTCTTTTACTTTGGCACCTCCACCCTGAGCTGTTCATGATCCATAATGAACCCTCTCACTGTGTGGGCCTCTGCGGTTTATTTGATTTGGAGCAGTCTAGGCTGAATGCTGGCAAGAAATTAAAATATGAATGTAGGTAAAATAACACTACATTTTTGTCTGTTGTTAGAGAATCTCTCAGGTCACTAAAAAATATTGTGAGCACCCAGTCCAGGATTAAATTTTTGCTTGAAATTCATTAAAATAAAAAAAGTTTTGGTATCAGCAAAATAATATTTAAATATCATTAAGGTTTTGACAGAAATCTGCAAAAGCATGGAAATACCCAATTAAGGCAGAAATGCACCATATGGACTTGGATGTGATAAGTAGTAAGCAAGCTGCTATAGTGACACCCTGCTGTGGTTAGGTGTGGAACACATATGTCCCTCTTAGGCTTTATCTACAGATGTTCTTACTTTGTAGCTCTGTTTGTTCTACCACATATGAAAGGATTGAAATGGAGAGGGTAGGTGAGAGTTTTTCCTTTTGCTTCCTTGGTGCCTTTTATTTTCATATTTGAATTTATAAATATTATTGAACATACTTGTATGGAATCACACTGGGCTAGAAGCTGTTCCCTGCTTGCACGCTTGTTCACAGAGTTCAATTAACTCCATAGAAAAAGCTGCTCTGCTCTAAGTTGTAAGAGAATCCATGGAAAAAAATGAAGTTTCTCAATTTTTTCATCCTCATCCCAAAATTCAATTTGGGATATAAAATCAGATAAACGTAAATTATTTGGCTTCATGCCAAGATAATCCGCTCAAATTATGTGGTTTAAGGAAAGATGGCAGGACCACTTCTGGTTTCTTCTGGTCATCAGTTCCATCACTCAATTTCTAGCAAGGATTTCTGAAAGGATATTGCATTTGTGAGCAGAATGTTCTAGGAATGGCCTTGAGGATGGGCAAATCAATATCACAGTAGATACTCAAGATACTTCTGGCCATACTTTTGCATACTTATCAGCTGGAACCTTAAGAATGTAAATTAGAATCGTAGAATCGTAGAATCATTTTGGTTGGAAAAGACCCTCAAGATATTTGAGTCCAACCATTAACCTAACACTGGCATTAAACCATGTCCTTAAGAATATAATCTATGTGTCTTTTAAACACCTCCAGGGATGATGATTCAACCACTTCCCCAGGCAGCCTGTTCCAATGCTTGACAACCCTTTCTGTGACATTTTTCCTAATATCCAATCTAAACCTCCCCTGGTGCAACTTGAGGCCGTTTCCTCTTGTCCTATCGCTTGTTACTCAGCGATACTTACTATATATACTAATAGCGTTACTCCTATTACTTGTTACTCAGGCAGTTGTAGACAGCGATCAGGTCTCCCCTCAGCCTCCTTTTCTCCAGGCTGAACAGCCCCAGTTCCCTCCTGGGGCTGCTCCTCATAGGACTTGTGCTCTAAATTGATCAGTGTATTCTAAATGTACCTATCTTGTGACCAGCATCTCCAGAGGTTTTTCCTTTATTTTTTAATTTTTTTTTTTTTTTTTTTTTTTTTTTTTTTTTTTTTTATTTTTTCAATTTTTTTTTTTTTTTTACTCAATACTTGGGAAATACTTAAATACTGGGAGACAGAAGTAACAAAATATCCTCCTGCTGAATGCGCCTATTTCCCTGTCCCCGCCCCAGCCCATATCTGGAGTGGGTAATAGACTATTCAGTCAATTTCTCACTTCATCCTGAGGCTGACTTCGTTTTTTTCTAACTCTAGAAATGCCAAGAATAACTTTAGGGTTCTCCATGAATTACCTTTTAATCTCCAACGTTGTTTTGTTTCGTGGTTTTCTGCACTTCACACAACATTTCTAAGGTGCAAAGACGTGTGATTGTCTTTAGCCAACTTTCATACAATTTTACAATGTCTCTTTATGAGTTAAATCCCACCAACATGATTTAAGTATCACAGTCATCAGCAGTTAGTGAGATATGATATCAAATGTGTCTGGCAATTAAATAAACAAACAAATAAATCCTGCCATCACAGGAGATTAATTGCCTCAACTAATTACTTTTCTTATTCAGCTCCCTCTTTCGGATGTCACCCTTGAAACAAGCTCTATGTGACAATAACGAGTTGATTAAGTTCCAGGCTGATGGATCATTTTCTCACCTTACAAATCAAAAAGCAGAAGAACTTAAGAGGATACTGGTGAAAAAGTAATAAATATTTTAAGGAATGCTTTCCTCTCACAAAATTTAATGTGAAAGAAGTAAGAGATTTTATAGAAATAAGATATATCAAAATTTGGAAGCCAGATGTGTGCACAACTTCAGTTATTTGCCAGTATTGGAATTTCTACTCAAAAAGGAGAACATCGTTAAAAGGGTAGAGAGTGCTATTTTATACACAACTCCTAATGTATGTTTGAAGCAGGAAAGGCAAACGCACTTATAGAGGATATAGGATCAAATAAAAGAAAAGTCATAAGAATAAAAACTTGCAAGGTTTGCCTGATTCTGTGGGAATGTCATTCTGATGTTAGAGATGTCTTATTTTCAAGCAGCGATGGGAATGAAGGGCTCTATCAGAATGCATTAACTGATCCACTGCCATAAGGCCACCATATGCCCCTTTGTAACACCGGGAGAAATCAGGACTAGGTTGATAAGCACTTCCTTTGCACATCTTTGTGCCTCTTGCTATTCTCTTTCTCCCTTTTTATGGGGAAGGCAAAAAGTATATGGCAAGCCTAAGAAACAAAGAAATAACTGATTTGCATTTGCCCTTTTTCTTATCCAGCCTAGCCTCTCCTATTCACTGAGAAGGAAAACAACTATGGGCATGACATGGCAAAGACTTCTAGGATTGTATATGTATAGCTGCTGGTGATGAGCAGATCTTTTTAATTTCTGTCAAATTTTAACACAGAAGGTGATGAGACAGAGTGATAATGGGTGTTCTATGAGTAGTTGGATGTGTAAGCACAGGCAAGTCAGGATGTCAAAGTAAATTATGATTCAAGTATGAAAGAAACAATTTTAAGATTCTTATAAGGCTGTCTGTTATTGTGTTTAGAGAGGGGATTGAATAAAAATAATTGTTTTGTGGTTAAATCATGGAAAGAACATATGAATTTAAAACTTTGGCCCTCATGAAGAAAATGGCAAGTCTCCCAGTAATTTCTGTAGTGTTAGGATTTCACTCTAGCTTCCTATTCCTGTGCTGCTAATATGCTGGATATATAACCTGGGACAAATCTAATGGCCTACATGGGTCTCTTCTATAATCATTAAAATGGGAAACTGTACTGTTTTTTTCCTGTTTGTTCAAAGATAATGGAGACCCTTGGACAAGAGGTCTTATGTATGCCCATGTGATGACATACGTGATGGGTCTATAGCTGGCTACTGCTAAGTATCTTTTTTTTGTTTCCATTTGGCTTTGCCAGTTTGGTGTCTTTACGATACAAACATGCACAAACAAAATGGCCATTGTTCATATCCTTATTATGAATCAATACCTTTCTTCAGTGGAGAAGATTCTCAGATTTCTTACAATATTTAAGCTGATTTTGAAAGTTGGACTTCGGGCAAGCTGCAGTGATGAGAAGAGGGGTGTGTGGGGTGAGAAATTTAAGGAACACTGATTACTGACAAATCCAAAAGAAGGTGCAGATTCTTAGTCACTCTCCTTCAGATTCCACCTCTTGACCTTCACCAGAGAAGTGGTCTTTGGCAGCCATAGTATTTCAGAACCATTTTCAGTTCAAGTGGTCTTCCAAAGTGGTGGTCTGGTGTGGGTTGTATATGGGACATCCATTGACTCCATAGGACTCTTTTTGAGGCAGGCAGGATTTCCAGTTTTGTTTTGATCAACTAATCTGTCACTTTATCCTGCACAGTTATTCTTCTTCCCAAGTTTATCAATTGCTTTTTAGGCCTCTTCCTCATGTGAGGTCCTAGTTCTTTCCAACGCTTAAGGTCTGCCCTCCCCCAATCCAGGATCAAATAGGCTGTCAACTTTCACAAGCACTAAATTCATCTAAAACATGTTTATTAAAAAAAACCCAAACCAACAATCCTTCAGATTAGAACCAGAAATTATTGTGGGAAGATGGGGAGGAGGGGGGAAACCCTTGGTGGTTTAAAACTAATTTCATGAACACTAGAAATACAAAGGAAAGGCTTAAGCATGAGAGAATTTTCTATATGCTGCATATTGCAATCACAGGAGGACTATAACTCAGGCCCTCTCAATCAATTCCAATTTTTTTATAGTCACCTATTGTAAAGTGTTTTGCGCCCTGATTACACAGCAGCTGCTGAGACCTGAACTTCCTGAAGCTGAGAAAAGCTGATCCCAATGAAGAAGTAAGCAGTCTGCTAAAACTCCTGGTACCTGGCCTACTTTTCAGAGCTTTTCCCAAAGGTGTCACATACCAGTATATAATTCCCCCACCAACCAAACCATGCAGTGATTTTGATATTGTTCCATATGCAAAACATACTTTTCAAGAACCTCCTTTCCCAAACATCATTTGTCTGTTGAGTCACCAAGTAATAATTTTTGCTATAATTGCTCCCGGTTGTGAAGCTCTCATTTATATTGAAAATTCAAGGATGGGTGAAAAACTGAAGATCACCATGAAGCTTTGCTTGCTTTTGGGATCCCTTTGACCACTCTTTGAAAGTGCTTAGAGAGGTATTTTTTCCCCACTTCCCTTTTGCAGCTTGGACTAGACTCTTTAACCTACAGTGAGAGAAACAATGGCCTTTACCTAAGGCTCTGAAATAAGTTCCTTGGGACTGATATTTAGATTTTGGCTTCACCGTAGATTTCCTGGCTGATCCTGGGGAATTCACTTAGGACTTAACGAAATAAAGAGATGCGGAGTTTTTAAGTCCAGTGCTGCAATGCCTAAACTTTAGGGTCCTGGCCCTCCGATCAAGCTTTAAAACCTGGAGCTGGAAATATAACTACACAGTACACCGAGAAAATTAGATATGTGAATAACAATATTAAAGAAATCTTGACAGTAAAAAGGTGAAGGATCAAGCTGAAGCGGGCAGGAGGATATCCCTAGAGGTAGGCACTTGTTAATGCTGAGCATAAAATTGCATATGGAATTTCAGTCTTTTTCATTGCTTCTGGCAGGCATTTTGAGTGCAGAATTCTCTTATAAATCTAGATGACTACATTTACTCTTTGAAAGAATAGGGTCTAAAAGGCATCAATGCCACTGATGCTTGTCTTTATGTAACAATAGGTTAGTGCATTCATCTGAGAGGTAGGAATTTTGATTGTCTCTTCAACTTAGCGAGGTTAAAACTTCTCTCATTAAGGATCCCTAGTCTACCTCTTAGGCAGTTACCCAGTGTATGTGATTTGTTGTAGTTAGTGCTACTCCATGACTGGTAACAAAGTAAAGGAGTGGCTGAAAACAGATAGTATCTTCTTCTAGGTAAGTGCATGGTATCATTCAGAGTTGATTTGAGGTGTGCTTTTTTTTTTTCCTGACTCTATGAATAATCTCTCATTCTTCCACAAGGAGAGAAGAGGAAAGGAAAGG
>VWYH01005833.1:229010-249316 GCA_013399365.1 Pampusana beccarii | reverse complement strand
CCCTCTTATCCTTGATATGCCTTGAGATGGCACCAAGGATAAGCTGTTCCATCACTTTCCCAGGGATGGAGGTGAGGCTGACAAGTCTATAGCTACCCAAGTCCTCCTTCTTGCCCTTTTTGAAGACTGGAGTGACATTTGCTTTCCTCCAGTCCTTGGGCACCTCTCCCATTTCCCAAGACTTGGCAAAGATGCTGGAGAGTGGTCCAGCAACGACTTCCGCCAGCTCCCTCAGCACCCGCGGGTGCATCCCATCTGGACTCATGGATTTATGGATGTTTGTGATACTCCAAAAAAATTTATAAATAAATGTCTTCGGAAGATAGTCTTTGGAGAATGTCTTTGGAGACACCTTGTGTGCTTATTTTATGAATGTAAACCTCCGATGTGTTTTAAATCTTTTTATCAGTATTTAGATGGCTCTGTGGTGGTCCAAATCCCTGTTTTCGTCAGTGCTGCACAAATACAAAGCAGAAAGACTGTTCTTACCACAGAGAACAAGTAGGAAGCATATCAAAAGCAACCTACAGGGGATGTGGTAATGTTTAGGAACTTCTGAAGATCTCTGAACGATTTCAAGCAATATAAGCTTTTGGTTTATAAATTATGCTTTTAGATTAAGGCATTTAGTCTAAGTTAGATGAAGAGAAAAATGAAATAAGAATCAAAGGAAGTTACGAAAAGATGTCAAGTGAATGCATTTTCTACCTTATTCACATAGAATCAGTTTAACTACCAGGCAGAAGATGAGGTGGTCCACCTGGCAGTGGGGCTAGAATACAAGGCACAAATTTGATCTAATCTGCCCAGAAGCTCTGCAACAAATTAAAGACATCCATCTGCCACATTTTTGTGAATGCAAATTCACATCGGAGACTGAATGACAAAACAGGAGTTCTTTTATCAGTGTTCCTTGGAATTTCAGTTCCTGCTTATGATGAAATTTCCAGCTGCAAACACAATGAATATCATCCTGATTCATGGCTTTGGATCTGATATTTAAATAAGGTTTATCCCTAACTGTTTGGCCACTAGTCAGCTTTTTTAACGCAACAGGATCTATAAATTTCAGCAAATAGGGTACCTTCCTTCTTGGTCCATTTATAAGGATTTCACATACGTATATATGTCATTTATGAAGGGTTTGCTTCACACAACATTTGCTGTAATCCATGGTAAATATTTTCAGTAAAATTATTTCTGAATTCTTGACTTCAGAGTATTTGCTCTTCTTAAAGACAGCTTCCTGAACTCAATGTTTTGCTTGCTTATTTCATGGGTCAATACATGGGATTTGCACAGGTTTCAGAGTGCATCTATCCCTTCTACTTTCAAAGTCAACAAGAGAAGATCTAGATAGTATTTTTTTCTCCTCTGGAAAATACCCTAAATACTGGTTGCATTTTGTAAAATGGATAGGAAGCCACTGAGGCATATGATTCCCACAGATTACTTTCCTGAACTTCTTTAAGGTTCTTTGTAAATTAAATGTCAGATGTAAGAAATTATTAGAGAAACAATTTTCTATTTACAAATCTCTTGACATGAAGGTGGACTCTTAAAACTTTGAGCTGTTTGTTCAGCTTAGCTTGGGCATATCATCATTCAGAATGGTTAACTCCAGAATTTTCAAACTGTTTACTTGAATAGTCTCCAGAAACAGCATGGAAAACAATGGTCTGCTTTCAAAGTAACATAGAAACATATAAATTGTATCCAATGTGGTTAGACTGCTCATTCTGGGAGGAAGAGCACTGCATTTTGGTCTCAGCTCTAGGCATTTTATTCAGTTCATACTATTTAATAACTGTTCAATGCAAGACACAGAAACCCTTTTGTGATACAAATCATTTGCTGTGCAAAGTCCTAAGTATTATGTTATGTTACAGAGCCAGGCTTTTTGGAATGCTCTTTCTCTGACCCAATATATTCTTTTCCTCACAATGGAAGAAAACAGCTTCAGGAAGAGTGGTGTAATGTGCTCTTCAGTCTGTCATCCAGAACGGTTGATAATCAGGTGGTTGGAACACTGTCTCAGCAGACGTTGGTCTGTGGATTTGATCCTACTCAGTCAGAGGAAGGCTTAAAATCCAGTTCTTTAGCTGTGAGTGAGTATTCTAACCACTAAACCACTTTTTAAAGAAAAGCAAGCAAGCAAAAAAACCCAACAACAGCAACAACAAAATCCCCCAAACCACAAAAAACAAACCAAACAAAACCCAAAACTGCCCAACAACCAAGCCCCACACTCCATTTATCAAAGACAACAGTTGTAAATATCCGCTTTCTAAAGATCTGGAGACCTACACACTACGGTAATTAAAGAGACTTCCCTGTATTTTGAGCTACACTAGTTGAATACGTAACAAAACTCTGTGTTGTAATCCATATTGATATTCTAGCTTCCTTTGAATGTCTGAGAAAGAACAATTCCCTTTTTCTGTGTATGCATCTCCCACACAGTCATCTACATCGAACTATTTCCTACAAGAAGGCTTGTGAAATGTATTTAGAATATGAGGTGTTTGGTGTTCGATAGTAAGAATACAAAACCAGGACAACCAAAAGTCAACAAGTAACTGCAAATATTCATATTGAATACAAAATCTCTGGTTTCAATAATTGTTCAAAATGGTGACACTGTGTGGTTGGTTATTTTCGGTAGCTGGAATCTGTTATTTTTTCGTGGGAATTTCTTAGGCTTAAACAAAGACTTTTCTGAGAAAATTTAAATTGCACTGAGATTCTTTTTTAAATAAACCGATTTTGATAATTTTTATTTAAGGTCTCCAGGTTTCAAAAAAAAAACCAACACCCACCCCAAAACAACAACAACAAAAAACCAAAAAAACCCAGAAATAAACAAACAAACCCAAAACTCATTCCTGACTGAAATACAGAGAAATCCATTCTTCTCTATTTGTTAATACCTATTGCTGTATTTCCACTTCCAACAGCAGTAGATTACTCTGAACTCTGAACTCATTCTTTCTAATCACACTCTGTGCTCTGTAAATGAGTGGTGATCATCATCTTCTTCCAAACTAGCCTGACTAATCTAAAGCTGAAGTACTTGGAAAAGATTGAAGTACACACTCTGTCTTTCCTCACCTTTGCTTTTACTGGTAAGATCTGTTGCTGGCCTTGTAGGTCCATGATCCTGCTGGAAAAGGTGCATATCATGCCCACCTTATAGAAGGGCAAGAAGCAACATCTCAATAGCCTAACCTCAGTTCTTAGGAAGATTATGGAGCAAATGCTCCTGGAAGCCATAACCAAGGCTTTGAAGGCAACAAGAGACAGGCAGCATGGATTTACAGTGGTGAATTGTACTTCACCAACGTCGTGGCTTCCTAGGATTAGGTACCTGGTTTTGTGAAGAAAGGGGGAGCAGTAGCAGTTGTATACCTTGAACTTTAGCAAGGGCTTTGATATGGCCTTCCATAGTTTTTCTCTTAGTCAAATGGCTGAAATATGGAGTGTAGAAATGGACAACAAGATAGGGATGGAAATTTTATGGATCACCAGGCTCATCAGATGTGTGAAGTTTGGCTGGCAGCTGGTCATGAATGGTGTTCTAAGGGGTAAATACTAGGGCCAAGACTGTTAAACACTTTTATTAAAAATATGAATAAAACAGTCCACCTTCAATAAATTCACAGATAATATCAAACTCAGGGAGTGGTTCACATGTTGTAGGGCAGGCCTACTGTTTAAAGAAACCTCACCAGAGGTTTGGAGAAGTAAACTGATGGAAAATTCGTGAAATTCAACAAGGCCAAATGCAAAGCTCTGCACCTTGAACAGAACAGATTTATCCACCCGTGAAAGCAGGGTGACAGCTGGCTAGGGAGCCACTTTACAGAAAAGGACAGAAGATTCTTGTTGAACAAAAGTCAAATGTGGGTCATCAGTGTGTTCTTGCAGCAGAGAAGGCAAATAGCATCCTGCGATATACAAGCAAGAGTGTAGCACAAGGGAATGTCTTCGATGGCACTTGTGAGATCACATCTGCAGCACTGTGCCCAGGTTTGGGCTTTGTGGTACAAAAAACGACACTGGCACACTGGTATGAGTCAAATGGGTAGACACCAGGGTGGTCATGGGCCTGGAGAACATGGCATACATGGAGATGCTCAGGGAACGGGGTTTATTCAGTCTGAAGAAGAAGCAGTTCAGGGCAATTTTACTGCTGTCTACAACTACCTAATGGGAAGGCATACAGAAAACAGACAGACTTTGCTTAGAGGTGGTAGGGATGACAGTTAACAAACACATCTTGCAACAAGGAAAATTTAAATTAGACATTAGCAAAAAAGAAAGTCACCATGAGTGTGGTCAGACACTGGAACAGGGGCCCGGAAGTCTGGAGGTTCCACTGCTGGAAATATTAAAAGCTTTCCTGGCCAAACCCTGAGAAATTTGGTCTAAGTTAGCCCTGCAGGTGGGGGCTGGGAATTTGGAACAGACAATCCCCATAGGCCCATTCCAGTCTAAATTACACTATGGCTTTACAGTTAGATTCCCATGTGGGAACTCATTCACCATAAGAAATGTGTGTGACAGTATGAGAATCACACAGCTTGCTCCTCTCCCTCTGTTTAACATGACGTTGCACCATTTAACGTGACTATGCACCGTTTTCTTCTTGCTTGTGTTGTACCTGTGCAGTTCAAGTACCTTTAGCATCTTCATCTCTTGAAAAAAATTTTTGAGATATCACTCCAGGTTTTTTTTACTAGGTTGTGTCTGTAGTTGTCTTTCAAAATTGTCTAGTTTACTGGAGGTACATTAAATATAAATAATTTGGTAACATTTGTCTCCCTGATAAAAAACCCAACAGCCAAATATACTGTAAGCACAATTTTAGGTTTATAAACAAACATATTAGAAATACCACTTAAAAACTGAAACTCAGAGAAGCTTGACTTCATAACACACTGAGTGATTCACATTCATGTAAGCAGTAGAATTACAATTTGACGTCAGGAATGAATCATCTTGATTAGCACTGATGAAGAAGGATTTATATGTTAGATAAGTTATCATTTGTATTGCATGCATAGAAAGTTTCTTTTCAACGTTTTCTGTATGTGAGTATTTTGTAAGAAATTTCTCATTTGACAACCCTATTCCCATAGAAGTTAGATTTGCACAATAGGAGTGGGCTGGTTATGACAGTTTGAAAAGAAGAGTGACACTAGCATTTTGGTTATTATTTTTCCCTTTACAAGGGAGACAGTTTTACACATTACTATTGCAGGACCACAAAGAAGATTTGTGAAAAATACAAGCCTTTAAAACAGAGATTACAAAACAGTGACTTTAGTTTTAACAGTGATTTATTTGTAGGTCAGGAAATAAACAAAATTTCCCTTTCCAAACATTTGTTCCTTAGTTTAAATGTGTGACAACTTCCTATCCAGCGAATTTATTGATCCTCTAGATAATTTTTTTCTGTGGTTTCTCATTACTGGATGATAAATACATTGTCACAAACTGTTGTATCTCAGTAAGGACTTACATATGCTTTTTTTTCCTCTTTTTTTTCCCCTTACCAGCAGGAACTAAATCAGAGATAGAATAACATATTTTGCTATTTGACACATATTGGTAGGAATGAGGAAAAGTGCAAAAGAAGGAAGAATTAATTAATTATAATAAAGACTTGTTTTGCCTCTATATGTTTTCTGATCTCTGACCTATGCATAACGGCTGTGGCTACAACTGCCATCCTTTTCTGCTGTCAGCATATTTGTCAAACATAAATACAAAAGTTGCCAACCAAAATATTGTAAAGAGTATCAGTTACACGGTTTTAATTCTTCCTTATTAAAACAGGTGCAGGTACTAAATAATAAAACATACAATAATAAGAACATTGAAAGGAAATACTCCATTTACCACAAATATTACAGAATTTAATATTAAAGAAAACAAGTATGATGTAACCAAGTAAAAGGGGAAAAAGAATAAGTTATAATTAGGTTAATATTAAAGAGACATAAAATTTTATTTCTTTCGTGCATTTAATGAATGGAACTCATTTTCAATATCTTCAGTTTGAATATTATGTTTAATAAGAATGGATTTCTCTATAGACAGAGGTTTCATCGTTTATTAATGGGGAAATCAGTGCTTAAAGATTAGTATTCAGTTGCTCTCTACAATATTAGAAAGAAGAAAGTCTTTTTTGTACCTCTAGTGTGTATGATTTTGTATTGGATGTAGTTCCATTATTGCATCTTTATTTATTTGCAAGCATAAAATAAAAATGAATAGCCAATCCTGTTGGTGAGACAATCAGTGGATCTTTATGAAATTGTTGGTGATCAGTAATGTAATAATGAACATCTAAAGAAAAAAAAAAAAGAAAGGAAATAACATCTAAAGGAAAGAACATCTAAATGAAACTAAGTCATTTTTCATGGAGTCATAAATCTCATCTCTAGATAAAAAAGACCAACTAAACCAACTTTCAGACTCAGTGATGCTTTAATAATCTAGTTCCTACAACATCTTCCTGAGCCAGAAAAACCCCCCTATGATCTTCCATTTCATTTACTGTAACATGGTGGACAGAGCAATGATTCTTATGCTAGTCCAGAAAGAAACAAATGAAAAATAAGTGGATGGGAAATATCTAAAGAAATATTAGGCTTCTGAGACTGTGAGTACGTGCACAAACAAACAAACAAACAAACAAAGTAATGAAATAGCCAATTATTAGTTGCACGGTGTGATACAAAAAAAATATAAAAAAAATTAACCTGAGTTGAATAAACTGCCTAAGCTACCACACATTTATCAATATCACTTACAACACTGAACTTTTTTGGATGTTCACCCATCATTAGAATAACCTTTTCAGGAACAGAAAAATGAATATGTCAATCAGCTGACATTAACAGACACTAATACATTCTTGCCATTGATGTGTGTTCACTGTTTAAATAAGAAAAAACATATAATGAATAAATGAATAATTGCTCTTCTCTGGGTATTACTTAGTACAGTGGCAGAAAAACGGTATCCTCCATTTCTGTTTGTGTCCATTACCTCTTGTACTGTCAATGGCCACCACTATGAAGAGTTTGGCTCTTTATGCAGTTTTCAATCCACTTCACTGTCTCCTTATATAGTTTATGTTTTATCAGCTTTTCTAGGAGGATGTTATGGGGAAGATCATCAAGAGAGCCTTCACAACGACTTTGGCCAGCTTCCTCAGTACTCATCTAGGATTTTTTAAATATTCTTTCATCTGATTGTCCTCCACCAAGGACTACTGTTTGTTCCAGACTTTTCTATTGACTGAAGGGACCACTAGCCTTACCAGGAAAAACTGGGAAGAAGACGACACAGGGTACTTGGCCTTTTCCATGTCCTTTTTCATCTGGTCCTGTCTCCCATTAGCTCATTTTCCCTAGGCTTTCTTTTGTTGGTGATGCAGCTGCTGAAGTCCTTTTTGTTGCCCCTCATATCCCTCACCAGGTACAACTGCAGATGGGTTTTGACTTACTTAATTCTGTCCTGACATGCTTGGACAATGTCCCTATATCCTTTCTGGGTTACCTGGCCCTGCTCTCACCTCTTATGTGTTTCCTTTTCACGTTTTTCAGGAGCTTCTTGTTTATTCATGCAAGCCTCCTGCTGTCTTTGCTTGCTTTTCTACATGTGGGGATGGAGTGTTCTTGAGTTTGGAGGAGCTGACTCTTGAAAAATCAGCCAGATATGCTGGACCCACCTTCTGTCCACAACCATATCCTGTGAGGTTCTTCTAAGAAGATGACTGAACAGGACAAACACATGGTCTCCTGAAGTCCAGGGCTGTGATCCTGCATTTTGCCTTGCTCCTTTTGTGATCCATCTCATGGCTATTGCTGCCAAACTTAACCCTACCTTCAATCCACAACTAGTTCTTCTTTATTTTTAAGTCCCAGTTCCAGCAAAGATTTTTCATGTCAGTCACCTGTGTTAGGAAATTGTCACTAATATTCTCCATAAACCTCCTGATTTGCCTGTGCACCACTGTGTTAGCACTGCAGCAATATTGACCGTGATGCCTCACCCCTCCAAATTACCCTGCACCCTTTGCTTTCCAGGCTGCTCCACCACTTCCTCAGTTTACTGTTGCTTGTCATTTTCCTCCCTCATCGTCCTCCTCTGTAGTTGCAGATTTGCAGGGGGAACAGGAGACACCCTTCTCATGCCAGAAGTCACAAGCTTCCAGCCTTGGTCTCAATGGAATTCTGATTTTCCCATCCAGATATGCACAGATTCTGCCTTTGCCTCTGCCAGTTGGGTTTTCAGGCTCTTTTATCTGCATGGTTTTGGAGAAGTTCCAGTGAACTTCTTTCTTATCATCTCTGATGCTGTGAAGTCTATCTCCTCCTCAGCTCCTTTCGTTGGCAACACAGACCATCCGTCAGTGTAAATTTCCTGCAGGCAAGGAGCCCACCTTGCCCCTTGACCCCCATCCCAGTGAGAGGTCCCAGGTAGTCCTGCAGCCCCAGGCCTGCAGGGCTTTGCCATCCATTGGGAACTCTTCCCTTGTGTCCTCCATCTGGGTCACGACACTGATGTTACAGGGATGGCTGCTCCAACAGCTGCTGGAAGTGGCATGTCACCACCACCACTGAGCCCATATGTATATATAGCCCATAGTCCTCAACAAAGTTCCTGTCTCCCTTCTGCAAAAACTGCCACCTCTGTTAGCTGCTTCCACCTCTGGAAGCTGTATCCTGAGCCAGCACTTCTGTAAACCTCTCCCTAGCACCTGCTGAAAGCATTCTTGATCCTCCTCCCCAGCCAGGACTGGAACAAAAGCTCAATGCACTCTTTGATCAAGAACAGCTGACAGAGCTTGCTGGAAGCTTGCTGGAAGTCATGGGCTTGGGAAGTTGTTCTTTCCTGGCAGCAGTAGGCACCCTGCTGTTTCTCAGAGCATTCCCAGGAATATCCTGACAATTGCAACACAAAATTCCCATAGTATCTAGATGACCCTAGAGCTCAGAAATGTTTCCACTGAAATGCTTCGGTTGAAGGCTTGATCAGCATTAATTTGAACCTATTACTCCACCATATTAACTGCTTTAGAAGGAGAATCTTTGCTGATTTTAAGTATGATGTATGGCTATCTGGATTGAAACCAGTTTATAATAACTCCTTTGTTTTCTTCCAGTGTAATAGAAGTGTGAGCAGTGGGCTGTAAGACAACTGGGACAAATAGCCAAAATGTACAATACTTGGATTATTTTGGCTATAGGTATGCTAATAAATGATTGTGGAACTGTTTTTTGGCATTGAACTCAGCTGGCATCAAATAGCTCATGGCCAAACTGTTAAACTCTTTTTCCCTCCAAAACAGGACAGCTGTATCCAGACTGAATATGGTCCTTGGCCTATGCTGACTCCAACACCGCCTTGAAATTATTTCAGAGAGCGCTCTTTGGTCTGGCTGAAATCCGTTGAAGGGGCTGTTATAACAATTTAACAGCATATATTGTCAGGTTCCAATGCCTGTGAACATTCCCCAATATTGATTCAATTAAATACCTTTTGTATGCCATTCTTTTATCTCCATAATCACCAGTAACTAATTGTTCCAAGCTTACTGGTCTGAACAGCTTCCGAGGACTATAACCTCTCAAAACTGAGTCAAAACCGGATCATATAGGTGGGTTTGAATGCCTCAGGTACACCCATTCAATAAAATTACTAGTGTTTCCTAATATCAATAAGCTCTAAGTCAGGTTTACCTAACACAAGAAGGCAAAAAATAAGAGGGAAAACTCATGCTATGGTATCTAGCAAAAGTGGTAAAAGACAATATAGTTAATAAGTATGTAGGCAATGTTCTCGGTATTTTTTTCTCAAGCAAAGATATGTTCTTAGGACCTTGTTCTCACTGGCTGTAGAATTAACTGTGAGAAGCGGAAACTGACTTAAACCTCCTTCACTATCAGCAAATGCAGCATGACTTTAAGAAATGGGCTACCGTCCTCCCCTGCAAACTAGCACCAGTTCTAGTCAACTTGTTCTTATACTCAGTAGTAGTTTCCAATTCAAGCTTCATAATGTGCAACCCTGATATAGTAGTTCCATACCATTATGCTTATTTTTGCTGTTGTTTTTATATGTATGTTTGAAATTTTATTTTTCAGTAAGAGGAAAACAAAGTTATGACGTGAAACAGGGAAAAAATAACTGGAATTTCTTAATGGACTGTTATGAATTTAGAAATCAAATTCAGCCAGTGCCAGAGGCTTAAAGAATTAAAATGATATAACTATAGCAATTATGTTATTATTTGAAATATGTTCAATGTAGAACACTAGTAGAGTTATCCTGTTATAATTAAAGATTTCTTATGGAGTCACTTTAAAAACTTCATATCGAGAAAGCAAATGGTGGTCTTTCTGAGAATCCACTAAATAAAATAAGTTAAATGAAGATGTGAAAATGGGTGACACATAAATAGCACTCTCATCTACTCGGTTGAAGATTACATGTAGTTTAGTTACAGTTCATGAGTGAAGTCCTGGAACCAGTGTAGCTATTGGCAAAACTCCTTCTGTTGTCAGTAGACCCAGAGTGTCATCCTGTATAGCTGATGAAGATCAATAAGAAAGAAATCTTAGCTCAATGGCTAAAAACCCCATTTAGATAATCATTCTGCAAGAAAAGATAAAATTACCAAAAAAATCTACCATTACTAATGTAAAAAATGTTAATTGACATGAACTAAAAGATGGGGCTCATCTGCCTTTCTACTGAAACATATTTTCTCAACTACAAGTTAAATTAAATGTAGACATTTTTACATCATGTATTAATGCATATTTTTGGTGGAAAGTGCTATTTTTGACTTAAGAACAGATGGGCCATTAGATCTGATTAGTTCAGTTTGACTAATGTGAAAATGATCTAAACGTAGTAATTGATGCTGTACAAAAGAGAAAGGTATTTTTAATTGGATTTTTTTAGCAACAAGAACAGTAGCATATGTATTTAGCCTGCCAAAATTTCTGCTTGTTCCTTGTCAATACTGATACACATTCTTCCAATTAAAAGTGTATTCTAATAAGCACAACACTTAGTTCCTTCCACTGGGGGGAGTGGAGAGAAATGCATATACAAGAGAGTCCACACTACCATGTCTATGGAGGAGAGGTTTAGGTAATAAATAATAATTTTTTTATGATGCAAAACAAACAATTCTTCCAGACATCCCATTCATTAATATTACTGCAAAAACTATTCTGAACAAAACATATTTCAGAGCTGAATTTGACTACAGAATTTGCATATCAGATAAAATTGAATTTCAAAGTCAAGAGAGTTCCACTGCAAAACCAACAAATAATATCTTACATTTACCCTCAATTATAGAACCAGTTGACACAATCAGTTCATCTCCAGCAGGTACATATGAACAAATAGGAACACCAGAATCTTCTTAATCAGATAGTGGGTCCTAACAAGATATGAGAAAACCTTTATGAAGTCCTATGAAATTTAATAGAATGAAGCCAGCAGTAGGTTATATGGAATTTTAATGAATTGTCAGGATCTGCTCTCATTAAAGTTAGCAGAAAAAGTATACTGTATCTCAGAATGTGTTTTAAAAGGCCACATAATTTCACAAAGAATTATAGTCAATGTTCAACCTTTCTAGTATCTTACAGACCTGGATAATTAGGATAATATTGTACTCGTTCATTAAACGGTTAAAATTTGGGGAAAATATCTATTTTGCTAATTAAATGTTAGAGGATTATTCTGTAAGCCATGACATTACCAGGCTTAATATCATAGTAGGTCACTGCTTTTACAAATTCATAAGAGTTGAACAGACTAAATTTTCTTACAACTCAATAAGTTTTACCTTCCAGATATATGCAAAAGATTAGCTACTTTTTTCACTCTTTAGTTACTTGCTTTCTTAAAGAAAAGAAATAGAGATAGTAACCACATTTTCACTGTATGTAAAATTTGAGATTAAAATACTATAAAGAACCCTGACTTAACTGGGATTTTTTTTCCATTTTATTGTTGAAATGTCGGTGAAATAGGAGATATTTTTGGCATGTGAAATCTAAAAATGAATAAGTATGTAATGAAAGAATGTCATGTTTTCGCAAAGTTCGCTTTAACCAAAAGTAGAACCAGTGATTTCAATCTCAACATTTTATCACCTTTAATGGTTTCTTTACTCAGAGAAAATGATTACTCAGTACTTGCTTTCCTATTAACTGTTTTTGGTACAGTATAATCTACATTAATAAATTACACAGGGGAATCTTATATCATTAATTAAACAAAGTGAAGAAGATACTTCCTATTTAATGAGGAAAATGCGCCTGGCCATAACATGCGATCAAAGCTGAGGGCATTTCTGGAAAGGAAAGCTTCATGACCCTAAATCAGAGTGATGTCAGTGATGGATGCAATGCCGATGAACTGAAATACTGAAAGTGATGACTTCACCATCTTTTTTTTTTTTTTTTTTAATTTTCTTTTTAAGAGGCAAGAAGAGTAGGCACCATAATATAAAACATCATGATTATACTGCTATGAAAACAATCTTTTGCCTTAGCAGAACCACTAGTCTTCTCTGAAATAGTTCATTAACCAAGACTGAAAATAAACTAAATCGAGATTAAATGGCAGAATAAGTAACTATTGAGGGAAATAAACCAGTCTTCTCTACCTAGTGCTATTTTAACATTTGATTAAATTAAAGCTGGGATCTGGGATTACATTTAGAAGAGAAAGGTTTAATTTCACATTGAGTGTCATGGTGCAGTCAGCCCTTGCTGGACAAGTCAGACAAGCGGGAAGGTGAGGGTGACTCCACATAGTCTGTGCCCTCACTGATGAGGCACAGTCCTGTAGAAACTGAATATGGAGGTCTGAGACAGGGACTGATAATAAGGTTCGCTGACAGTGCCTGGCAGCTCCAGGTCCTGCATCCTACCAGGAGCCCATCTGGCATCAAAAGGGGATGGGGCCAGAGACAGACTGGAGGCAAGTTACAGTGTAGTCTGAAGTCCATCTTGTGATGGTGTCTGAGGCAAGGAACCTACAGCATAGCTCTGAGGTTCACTCAGGAAACCAGACCAGAGACAAGGCTGAGGACAGGCACACCTGTGACAGCCCAGGCCAGGACTGGTGATCTTGGACTGAGCTGATATGCAGCTCTTTGGCCTGTGGACAGGGGGTGGACAGATGTCCCAGGTGAGGCTAGCCAGGGCCAGTTAAGACCTATCGGTGCCCTGAGGGCGCTGACCACGAGCATATCCATCACTCTGAGGTTTCTCTCCTGTTCACCTGATTTATATCCTCCTCAGCACGAACAACATATCTAAGGTAGGAAAGGATGCCCTAATAAAAGTAGAAAAGTGAGTCTATTAGTTAAAAGTGACCTCTAAGCGTTGACAAAACTTCATATTCTGCAGTAAATTCGACTGATGAATGTGCTGGCTTTGTAAAGAATGCTTAATTCTGTCCAATGGTCAGCGAACATAGATAAAACATTTACCTAGAGTTTAAGAAATCGACAACTGAGAATACCATTGTTTTCCTAGAAACAGCTATATGAATCCTCCATTCTTATCCTGCTGATTGTTCTGACCCAGGGGAAGGGAGAGGCAGCCTCTCCTGGTTCTCGAGAGATCCAAAGCAGATGGAAGTGCCTTATTGTTGTGTCACACTTGAGAGAGTATGGGTAACCAACAGGAACACGAAATAGGCTGTTTTCCTTGTTCTAGGTCCCTAGCTTCTCAATAGGTCAATGAAGAAAGGAAAGCTCACTAATGGACTTTTTCCCACTCATGAAGGAGTCTTCTTTTTGTATCTTGTACAGGAATATTTTTGTTGCGATGCTGGATTGAGTTGACTTTCTGACACTGTCTCTTCTCTGGAGAAGATGCCCAGCATTTTGACAGTACCTAAATTAGCCTCCTAACTAGGTGGGCTTTTCTCTCAGTACTCACAGAGCCACTTCTAGGGCAGACACAAATTTTTTCTGACCACACGAGGAGCAGTGCAGTCCTGACAGCATGCTGGCTGACTCGAGAATAAGAAGAAGGACTCAAGCAGGTAAAGATGCATGTATGCCATCTTCAAGACTCAGCAGGGCTGCTGAGGTGAAACTTTCCCCTTTTTCAGTACCCCAGCATTAGACTGAAAGAGCATTTAAGGATTGCAGCGCTCTATAGGAGGCCTCTGTTGCATTTGGCAAAACACTCTAGTGAAAAAGTACACTCAAATGAGTAAAACAAAAAATGGCAGTAAGTGAACTCCTCTACTGCAGCTGTCTGTTACCTCCCAGATACTGAAGGCAGTAACTGTTATGGTTTGATACTTGTATTTCTTATAGCAGTTTGACACCAGAGACTCCAGTGGCTTCAGATTAGCACTTGTGTGTGGGAGAATAGCTGGGCTTTTGGCATTCACAAAGCTCTTCCCTTTTGATCCATTTTTAACTAATCACAAGAGCACCTCTATGGGGTAAGCTATTGCCTTTTCCTCTGTTTTAAAGAGTGAAAGGGGAACAAAATATAAATTCGTGAAGTGCAGAAAGCAGTGATTAGGAGTTAGGAGTTTCTGTCTGTTTGTCTCATTCTCTCACAGTGAAGTCAGATTCTATGTAAGTTCACGCTTCTGTACTTTGGTGTCTAGTGATGTCATCAGCTGTGCTGTTGTAAGAAAAATTCAGGAAGTTGAACTCGGATCTTGGCAGGTAAAGGATCCTTTTCAGTTTAGCTTTCATTTAACTCCCAGGAACTCCACTGCACAATTCTTCAATTTACCACGAATAGCTCCAGGATACTCATGTTCAAGCTGCCCCTGGTGTACTTTCTGCGTGCCTTTGGCTACAGGGTTCTGGATGTAGTGCAGTTTTAATAAAGTTTGGTTTTTATAGCTTTCTTATTCTATATGCAGTCCGAAGTTGTGGATCAAAAGAGACTTATGGAGATGCTCTGAGAAAGCAGCTGCTAAATAATTTTTTTGCAACTGGATCCATTAGTGGAGTGTTATTTGATTATATCTATTGTTGTTCTTATTCTCCAGTTCATGATAGCCACCAGTTTCCTTCCAATTTGCTTTAGCTGTAAATACAAAACAGAAGGAAGAAAACAATCATGCCTTTGTGACACACAGTGAATTTGGCACTGTATGTACAGTATGTTTTAAACTCAATTCCCTTAGAAGCTAGCGATTAGCAGATGTCAATGCCCAGTTTGCAAGTAGAAGCCAAGACAAAGACTAGAGACCTTCACACCAACAATCTGGATATTAAGTAGGAAAGAAAATATTTTCCAAGCATTTTACTTCTCTTTGTTTCCTAATGTGGTTGTAGCAATGAGGATTCAGTTGGAACAGCTGTGCTGAAAAATCAGATTTTTATCAATTTGGCAGCTTTCTAGGAAAAATACAACACTGAGACTTAAGGGCAGAGCAGGACAGGCAGCTTTAATGCACTAGCTCTGCAACAAATGACAAAATGGATGTACTTTGCATTCTGATTTGGCTGTGAAAATGCTGAATCCCATCGTGGGATTATTTGCATGCTCTTTGCTGGAAGAACAGTTCTCAGAGGAGGAAGCCAAAACCTGAACATCACCGGGCTATCAACATACACTGCATGATTCTTTAGAAGCTGTGAGGCCCCTAAGTATTTTGTCTAACAGTTTCTGGACTCTCCAAGTGGCTGCTGCCATTAAAGTTACTGAATTGCTGAATCAATCAGATCGGAAAGGACTTCACAAAGTCTCAGATTCAAAGTCATGCTCAAATCAGGGTCAGCACTGAATTTAGACCAGATGCTTCAGGAGTCTGTATGGTTGGATTTGAAATCCTCCAAAGACAGACAACCTACAGCTTGTTGTGTAACCATTTTCAGCTGTTACCTTTTTTTTTTTTTCCTTGTATTCAGTCAGAACCTCTCCCATGTCAGTTTATGACCATTGTCTCATTCTGCTGAGCACCTTAGTAAAAAGTTTGGCTTCACCTTCTCAGTAACTCACTCATATGCACTGGGGAGCTCCTGCCGGGTTTCCTGCAGTGATCCTTTTCCAGGCTGAACAAGCCCAGCTCCCTCAGCCCCTCCTCACGGGGTAAAAGTGCTCCAGCCCCAACTATTTCTGTGGCCCTCTGCTCAACCTGCTCCAGTTGATCAATATCATCCCTGTATTGGGCCCCCAAAACTGAATGCAGCGTAGTAAGCAGAACGATTTCATCTCTCATACTTACTATGCTTCTGTTAATGTTGCCCAGAATACTGCTAGCATTTAATGCTGCCAGAGACATATTGTTCCCAATTATTTTCTACTCCTTCAGGGCCCTGAAATAGCCTTCAGGATGACTTGCCCCATGTTTTTCTCGTGTACTGAAATTTGCCTAGTGATAATGAAAGAAATTCTATAACACAGAATGGGAGCAAAATGAGAGATAAAATTAATGTAAGTAGTGAAAACACAGTTTTCCTTTCCTCTGCCTCACACAGATGGGAAATTCTGCCTAAGTATTTTAAGTCTTGCTCTCCTTCAGGCTTTTGCAGCTAATGGCTGCAATTTTTTGACTCAATACTAAAGCTTACATCCATTTTATAAAGATCAAGATTCTTTCATTTTGTCAGATGTGGATTCACAACCTGGAACTCTCTCACGCTTTGAAGTATTTACATTGCTCTTTTAGGAAGAACGCTAATGTTTTCTTTTTAAAAATGCAGTCAGAGAGGAAGGTTATTTTGTGTTACAATTTAGTAGTAAATTTAAAATGTCAGAAGATCTGAATTCAGTTCCTCTTTTTATCTTCATGGAGTATCCAGTTTTTCAACCCTTAGGATACAGGGGAAAGCAGGAGTGAAGTACAAGTCTCTGCAACATATTGTGCAGATTTCTAAGATATTAGAAAGGTAGCTCATGTGCCCAGAGGTGTGCTTCAGAGTTCCTGTGCCTGCAATACGAATATTTAACAATTTTTAGTGGCGAATATGACTTATACAAGTACGACCTTACAGTTTTGAAAATGCTACCTTTAATCTTCACAGTGATATCTCACATGGCAGTTTCTCCAGAACATTAATTACATCTGTCAATAATTGTAGTCCTTCTATGATTGCAATGTATCTTTTAAGATGATATCGAGATTCTATGTATGTAAAGAAAATTTCAACAACTGTATATTTTGAACTACCTATTTCAAGGTAAGAAAAAAGGTCTTTCTCTCACCTACACTTTAATTAGGACCACACATCTGTGTAAAAATGCAGAGTTTAAAAATAAATTTCATTTTGAGGAAAAAATCACAGAAATTGCTATTTACACTTAGGCAAAATAGTAATAAGAATTGTGAATAATGATAAAACAATAATTCATAGCGCTACATTTAGACCTCAGATAACTTTTCAGTTAGCTATAATATGCAATTCTGATAAGCAAATAAAAATATGCAGCAGTTTCTCCAAAATATTGCACTGGTTAGGGCTTATTTGTACCTTCCCAAGGTGAAGATAGAGGGGCTGTAAAAGCATTGTCATTATTTGGTAACCTCTTATGACCATTTTGCTAAGCTCTTTCTTGCTTTTAAGGAAAACATTCAATAAATCTTTCCCAATAAGCCTGTTCTGGTCCTAGATTTCATATCTCAGTGTGTCAACGATGTTTTCTACCACCTTCCTCCTAAAATATACAAGCACTTCTTTAAATCCATCTCAGTTCAACACAGCATATCAAGTACAAGTCAAGTAATAAGAAGCACATGGATAACTGTTTTGTGGAATGGGCAGTGACCGCAGGGACAGGAAAAAAGATACATGTATGTATGTATATATGTATATATATATATATATATATAAAAAACATATATGTGTATATAATTTCCAGTAACTAATCAAACCTGAAACATTTTTATTACTTTTAGGTTGGATAAGACAGGGAAACAGGAGCTGCCAGCAAGGACATAAGTCAAGCCAAACCACTTTTATTCATGATTCAGGGAGTGCTCTGTTATTTTTATTTCTTGACCTTGGTTAACGCTACATTGATACTTCCAAGCTTTTTTAAAATTCTCAGAATTACAGTTTGCATCTAAAAGGTTAATAATTTTTCCCATGGAGCTGGTGGAAGCTTCATCCATGGACATATTCTGATCTAATGTCATAGTTACGCCTGCTCTGAGTTGCAGTGTGAGCATCACCCACTGAGATGCCTTCCAATGTAAGTATGATTCTGTTTTATATATTTTTATCTTGTACATTAATGGTCATGATAAACGCTAGTGGATACAACAGGAGAGGATAAAGGTGCAATATGGCACCAAAATTGCAGATGACACCAAACTGGAAAGGAGTGTTAATCTGTTTGGTGGTAGGAAGGCTCTACAAAGGTGTCTGGACCAGCTGGATCAATGGACTGAGGCCAGTTGTATGAGGTTCATCAAGGCCAAACACCGTGTCCTGTGCTTGGGTAAAAACAACCCCTTGCAATTCTACAGGCTTGGGGAAGATTGCCTGGAAAGCTGCCTGGTGGGAAAAAGACCAGGACTGTTGGTTGATAGCTGGCTGAATACGGGCCAGGAGTGTGCCCAGGTGGCCGAAAAGGCCAACAGCATCCTGGCTTGTATCAGAACCAGTGTGGCCATCAGGACTAGGGAAGTGACCATTCCACTGTACTTGGTGCTGATGAGGTCAAACCTCAAATCCCGTGTTCAGTTTTGGGCCCCTCATCATAAGAAAGACATTGAGGTACTGGAGAGAGTGCAGTGAAGGGCAATGAAGCCAGTGAAGGGCCTGGAGCACAAGTCTTACGAGAAGCAGCTAAGGGAATTGGGTTTGTTTGGTCTGGATGAAAGGAGTCTGAGGGTAGACCTTGTTGCTCTCTACAACTACCTGAAAGGAGGTTGTAGCATGGAGGGTGTTGGTGTCTTCTCCCAAGTAACAAGTTATAGGACAAGAGGAAATGGCCTCAAGTTGCACCAGGGGAGATTTAGATTGGATATTAGGAAAAATTTCTTCACAGAAAGGGTTGTCAGGTATTGGAACAGGCTGTCCAGGGAAGCGGTGGAGTCACCATCCCTGAAGGTGTTTAAAAGATATGTAGATGTGGCATTTAGGGACATGGCTTAGTGGTGGACTTGACAGTGCCAGGTTAGCAGTTGAACTTGATAATCATAACAGCCTTTTCCAACCTAAAGGATTATATGATTCTATTAGTATAAAGAATCTTATATAAGTAGTGTCTCTAACCAGAGCTAATATTGCAGGGCTTTCCTTGGCAAGATGCATAAAAGTTTAAATAAGCAGCTAGCATGATATTTTTTTCCACCTCACTGAAATAATCAAGAGCTGGATTCTTACATCCTAGTCCTACGAAGTTTTTAGTGTTTGTGTTTCCCATGAGTCAAGATTTCATGTGACCATTCAATAGTGGAGTTGATAGAAACCTTCAAATTGATTTCAGTTAAGCAGTGGAAGGCGGCATAAAACCCTGCTTTGAATGGAAAGGGCTACACAGCTGTGACCACACATGGTACATCCATGTACTTTGCTGGTTGATGCTTGCGAAGGATGAGTGAAAGATATAGTTTATTTCAGCTTACCATAGATCTGAGCTTGTTGAGTTTTAGTAATTGGTTTTCTGTTAGCAATATTAATTTCCACTTTGACTGATGCCTTTCTTTTCCAGCTTCATGACTTCTACCTGCTACTATTCTGAATAGTAAAGAAGCCCCTGTTTTGTTCCTAGTCCTTTTACTCAATCAACAACATGGAGATCTGGGTTTATCTGAAGTTACCTTTTTCAGTTTGCAGCTCTTTGTCAGTATTGGATGGACAGTTCAATCAGAAAGAGAATAGAGTTATGTTTGATGTAAGGGATAACTATAGATATTGGAGATAAAGTGGAATGCAGCTTTGGAAAATTTACAAATATTCTTGCTATTTTATCATATATACTCACTTTTCTTTCATTAATGCCAGCAGCATCTTTCTGATATTCCACTCTGTACAACAAAAAAATAATTATATGTGTATTGGCAGGGTGCTACCTGTGGCAATTAATTTAGTCTGTCTAGTGATTTATGAGTGTTGTTCTTCGTGTGAAAGGGTATGATTCACTTAATAATATCAATTGATTAAATCAAGCAGGCTAGATAATTTTAATTCAGCAAGAATATTTTACAATATTTAAAGCAGATCTGAGTCCTGAATGGGTTTAAAAGTGCTCTGAATAGTATATTACGGAAAGGGAAGGGAAGGGAAGGGAAGGGAAGGGAAGGGAAGGGAAGGGAAGGGAAGG
>VWYH01005833.1:92118-227118 GCA_013399365.1 Pampusana beccarii | reverse complement strand
CCTCTGATTTTTTTTTTTTTTTTATTTTTCCAGTTGGCTTTGTCTAAATTAACCTTTAAAAAGAGAATATATGGCTTTTATCTTATGTCAATAAAATGAGCTTGCAACAAAGTGTCAGGAAAAAATGGAACAGAATATTAAAATTTGGGCCATATTCTCTCATCTTCCTTCAGTCACTTCATGTTGTCTATTATCTGAAAGATCAGATTTGTACAGGAAAGACATGACCACAGGAATCTTTTCCCAGAACCTGCTTTGGCTACCTGGAAAAGGTGAGAGGGAGTCTATTAGATGACCTGAATGTCTATACAAGAGTTTTGTCATTTTTATGTTGACCATTTTTTTCTTATTGCTTTACTTTTTTTTTGTTTTTTTATTTGATGCAAAATCTTTGGAAGGCCTTCTATTACGTGTAGGAGATTGAAACTCTGGTGTCTATGTACTCCATTTATGTAAATATTTATGAATGATATATAGATAAGAAATCCTCCTAACGCAACATACAGTTCTATATTATAATTATGTATATTGCAATTTGACACCATTGATCACTGATATGATTCTCTGACACCTAGTTTTAAAATGACTTTAATGATCAACATGATGTAAAACAACTGCATTGCAGAGTAAATCTAGACTTTAAAACAGAAAACAATACTATTGTAACATATCCACTATTAGTAAAATGTCAGTACATACAGCATATGGGAGATACAATACAGCTGCTTTGCAGTTTGACTTGACTCCCAAGTAATAATTTATTTTCAGAATTCCAATCTTAGTTTTATATCCATATGGTTATTAAGGACTGTCTCTGAAATAATTAATGTTGTGATGGCATTAAATTCAAATTTATTTGTATTTTTAAATAAACAAGATTAACATTTAATGAGAAATATTTGTGAAAGTATCCTTCAATAATTCATCATGCAATCACAGGGTATGCATAACATTTGCACATAATTTGTGTAAATATTGCTTTTTTTTTAACTTTTGCAGGCAAGCAATTTTATTCTGGCATAACAACTCAGAAATATGGAAGAAGCGTACTAACATTTACAGACAAAGCCAAAATACCAGGTAAACTGTATACAATATAGTCCTTATTTCTTACATGCTGACCTCCTATTTTGGGGCAAGTGGTGTGTTTTAAAAGTGATTTTAAGCTTGTAAGGAGCAGTAGGTATTCTTAGAACCCGTTAAGAGTCTTCCAAAACGTTGATGTAAAGAATAGGGATTTTATTTGGTATCTGTTAGTGAGGTTTTCCTCTAAGCAAGGAATTATGCTTCTCAAAAGTAGAAAGCATAGAACTGCAGGTTAATCTGTAAATTTGCTCTAGGTTTTATAGATATTTCTTTGCCAGAGGATACACAGATAATTTGAATTCTGATGCATTCCCTACCTATAATTTTTATGGACTAGGATTGTATTTAAATTAGATATTATTTAAATTTTATTGACTAGGCAAGCATAAAGGAACAATCTGGTTGATTGTTATTCCTCAAAGTATACTGAATACACCGTTACCATTATGATGATTGGTATTTAAAATGGCAGCTGTATGGACTCTGCAGCTACACAGGCCTCACTCCAGGAGAGAAATGACACACAGCTAACATAGGTATGCTGATTACCTGGAATGGCTCCAGACATAGTGCTGGGCTGTGTGCTGTGACCCTGACATCTCCCATTTCTCTTGAATAAAGTAGGTAAGAAAAGCATGGCAGGAGCTGAATGCAAAAACTGATGTGGTTAAGGGCTGCAGAGGATGTCAGAACAGCTGTTGTCAAAGGAAAGTTCATGAACTAGATGGCAAAGAAGAAGGACTTCTTATAGGACCTAGCAAAACTAATTGGCTCAGAGTGCTTATGGAAATTAAGAAATACTTGAAAAATGTTTTGCTGTTGCCTAATTAGGATTCCATGCTGAGTTTCCAGTATGAGATGTCGGCAAGGAGCAGGTAGGGGAGTAGGGAGAAAGCAGGGAAGTCCCAAATATTTTGCTTCCCTGTAACTTGAAACTATTCTTGGTGTCTCTGTTCCAACACTAGGATTTAACTGGGCTGGCTGCTGGAGCGAACCACCAGCTGAGTCTTCCAAGATGTCAGAATTCAACTGTATTTCAGATTGCCATCCTGAGTTTTATAATAACTTCTGTAACATCTTCTGCTGAGGGATCTCAGTTTATCACCTCTAATGAAAGAAGTATCCTGTGTCACATGATCATCTCCATTTGAGTGAGAAAATTAAGTAGCTGTGTCAACATGTGAAGCACCTACCACCTATGAAAATAAAAAAATATGTATATTACTGAATCTCAACAGTATTCCTACTCTGAAAGCATTTCCCTGGAAATGAAGATGGTTTTAAACATGTGCAGTACTGATTAGGTGGATACAGACTTAAAGTGCAAATAACCCCTCACCTTCCCAAAGTGTTGATGGAATACAACAGCCTACAGTGGATTAGCTGCCTCGAAAGAGAAAAAGTAGTTGCAAACCAAAGGACAAAGTTGTACACTATCTGATATCTAGGGAGGAACCTGGCAGTGTGTAGTGCAGATCCAAGCTGATTATGATCCACAGAAGTGTCAAGGGAAGGCAGGAAAGATGTACCTCAAAGAGGTGCAGAGCACATATTAGGCTTGTACTCAGTCAACCACATTAACCTTTTGCACTTGTGGGCTGTTTGCCACTAATTTCAAAGTCCTTCAGGAGCATGAGAGCTAGATTTTTGTAATTTTCCTTGGTTGAACTTCCTTACCTAGCTTAAAGGAACTGCTTACATGAGAAATACCATGATTGGCCAGAACAACTTCTTATTCTCCCAGCAAATGATGTTATCCACTTCAAACAGATAGGGGATCTAAGATACAGAAAAGTTAAAATATTAAAGTTTCTGCATGCCTGGAGCAAAATCCTTCAAGTCTGGCATCTTGAGACAGTAAGCTGTGTGCATAAAAGAAGTAGACTGAAATACATTGCAATTAGGTTTTTTTTTAAAGCCTATGGAAATCAGTGGAGAAGTTCTTCAGTTGACTACAAGCTTAATTTCTGTCCCCACATTGTTAGTTATTACCTAAAAAAAAATGAGCTCAGAAGTAGTTTATTTTAAAATTGTAAGTGTTAAAAGTGTTTCTGTTAGTACATTACAGGCTGGTGACAGTAAATGAGATTTCCAGAAAGAATGATGTATAAGGTCATTGCAATTCACATCATGAAAAAAAAATATTAAAAAAAAAAAAATTATTTGAAAATGTGAAGGTTCTAAAACAGAGGTGAAATAAATCTTCTAAACAGAATACTGCATTAAAACCTTGAAATATGACATTAGTATGATTTGCTTGTTTTTAGTGGGAATAGCAATTCTTTTTGAGTATCCCTTGCTGTTAACAAGTTTGTACTGATAAAAACTAAATAGGAAACTTGAACTTTTGACAGAAGGTCTTCCTGTTCCTACCATTTGGAAGGCTTAGTGAAGATTATAACATTTGGAGTGGAAACTGATAATATCTTGCTCACTTCCAAGTTTGTAATCAATACCAACCTATAATCAATCATATACTTTTTTTTTTCATATCTACCTTATCAAAATTTGCAGGATTTGCAGTGCTGTTTTCTTTTAAAATACAACTGAAGGAGTAAGATGTATCTGTATCTTTCATCTGTTTTCAGTGTTTAGTTCTTACATCGCAGGAGAACAGAATTAAGTTTCCTTTGTCTCAAGATAATGAAGTATCTATTTCTCACCACACAAAATTCTTGTAGCTTGATGCTTGCGAAGTGAGCGTGTAGGATGTACTGGGATGGAGGCATTCATAAGCCAATCTGCTGAGACTTCCAGTGTGCACAAACATAACTCAAGAAACAATAATTCAGAAAGAGAGAGATAAAAAACTAGATTCCTAATCAAATTATTTAGGAGGAAGGAGACTCTTCGATTCAAATCCAGGAACAGTGATATGTTTTAAAACCTCTTTTTCCCCACTGAGTTGTGGAGAGCACCTAGCTGTAATATTTGTGTGGGCAAAAAAATGACTTCTCACGGAATTCAATAAGAGATAGGATCTGTAGAACACGCAGCTTTGTGATAAAACTCTCTAGCTGACATCTCCTTTTCAGCTTCCTACTCAGATGGTTTTCTTGAGACAGATTTTTCGTGAAATATGGTATACTAAAACAAAAGTTGCTTTATAGCAATGGACTATGCAGAAACAGCAGAATTATCTCCAGATTTACAATGTTATTACGCTTTGCACGCTATTTTATTAGCTTAAAAAAAATCTGTATTTCCTATAAACACTAGAACAGCCACAGCATTTGATGCAATGTTATCTGTGTTATACAATCAGGAAAGACACAGACAGACATTTTCACCTGTAATCCCAGGAGAGCAGATTTGTGTAGTAAGTTTATAGACCTTGCTCATATTTCTGACAGTGTCCACAAAGAAGGAAAGTGACCTACTTCTAAACCACTACCCTAAAAAAATTATTTTGTTTAATATATTTTTTTTCCTATCTCCATCATTTCCTAACTATGAATATTAGGTTCAAAGTTCTTTAAGACAAGAGACAGTAACGCTTCTGCTTGTTCTAATATCAATGATAATTTATATGATCTAAGGGGTAAAATTACTATACTGTCTCTCCTTCCTGTGACCTGCCCTAAACATACCTCAGCACTGAACAGAGATATCAATGGAGTAGCAAAAACTTAGGCATATTAAACCACCAACAAACTACTTATGGTTTCTCTGAATCCCTGCTGAGCATTATCTACATGTCGTCATCACTTTAAAAAGTGTTCTTTCTCTTGAGAAATAACATCAGATAAACAGACTGAGGGCTGAAGATTTTACCTATTGCATGATGCATCATGATGTTAGACTTTCACAATACTCTTCTGCACCTTAGCATTCTGTCTGGAAAACAATTTAATATTAGAGAAGTTTGAGTGGAGCTCCTCATTTCAGTTTTTTAAAGTAAATATTAGAGGTGGAAGACTGAGTGTTCTGTTGCAGACCACAACTATAGGCAGATGGTTACAAAAATCTCTGTTCCTTGCAGTGGTCCGAAAGCTGACATTGGTAAGAGTATGTCAGAGACTGAAATAGGAATATCTCAAACATTGTGTCAAAATCAGTTCTACAACATCCAGCAACAGGAGATGTGACATCCCTAGGAGTCGGAGATGGGACAATTTGTCATAAGCTGAATTGAGATTTACATGTCAATGGCAAGCTAATGAGCCAGAGACAAAGACGGACTGGCTGGTACAGGAGGTGGGGACGTGTTGAAGAGCATGCAGCCCCGTCTTCTGATAGGCCCAGAATGTCACTAAGGGAAAAGACTCCAGACTGCTGAGACCCTTCAAGGTGGCCTGAGACCCTTCAGGACTTTTCCATCTTTTGCAATCACCCTCCACTGACACCTGACAACAGACAAAAGATTATGCAAGCAGGCAATCCGGAAAACTATAAGAAGCCCACCTGCACAAGCACTGGTGGCATGCACCTGCCGTCCTGAGGACCACTCCACCCATCAGTCTCACCGCAGGAAATGAACGAGGCACTGGAGGACACTGCACATCACTGGATCCAAGACTAAAAACCCCACCATACACAAAGCAGAGCCATAAGGATGGTGCAATCTCTCTCTCTCTTTTCGTTCTTGCCTATACTTCTATTCTTTTGCTTTCCTTCTTATAAGTAATATAGTAAGAAAAATAACGTAAGATTTACAGCCCCACATGTGTCGCAAAATTTTTATAATTACCAATTGAACTTAAATCACAGAAATCCTTCTGCCACCAAATAATTTGTGAACTGGGACAAGCTGCAAAATAAAAGCCTTTTGTTATGGACCTTAAGTATTGTGTATACTCTTTTCCAACCAAGGGGACCGACAGTATTTCTCTTAATTGTAAATGGTGTGATCAATGTCTTTTTATTTTTAACAGCAAACTGTCTTAAATAAGAAGGTTCATTATAAGATCAAAATAAACCTGGAATATTGCATTTCATATAGGTATGAAATATGCAGGTCACTTGCTTTGCATGCTGTTTTTTTTTTTCTTGACAATGACATTCTGTCCAAATTTATTAATGAAATATGGGGGATTTTAATTTAATAACAAATACACTTCTTTATTTAAGGGTTTACTATAATTTTTCCATGTTTTTTCTGTGAAATTTAGGTTTCTGTTTCATCCTGCTCTGCTTGATGTGCTGAATTTTCTTTTTATTTTGTTGGTCACTCTCAGGACTAAAGTAGCCTGAACTCTGATCACTTTTCAAACTCATTTTGGTTTTAGAAGATAATTTCTGGGGATGGAAGAGACTTAGAGGGGTGTGGAGGGGAGTCAAAGTGAAATCTTTGCACAGATTTTGGTCATAATTGAGTAAAATTACAACAGTCTGCCTGGTTTCCACTTGGGTGGTGCAAGTAAGGGGGCCATTAATTTAATAGGTTCCTAGAGGTTCAGGTCAGGGAAGACCTTTAGATCATTTCTGACTTCATGTATTCAGTACATTAACTTACAGTCGGATATTCCTATAGGAAGCCAAAAGACTTTGATTAGGCTGATGTATTCTGATCTTCAAAACAGTGAACAGTTGAGCCACAACAAACAGTGATCGAGACAAAGCTTCTAACAGTTTCTGGTGAGATACTTCAAGATTATTGCACCTCGCCTTCAACTCAGTAGTTAAAAAATCCTCTAAAAATCCTGCCAAACTGAACAGAACAGCAGTTTATTTGTTAAACTAGTGGAGATAGCGGCTTTGAACCTGGGAGAAAGGTTTGTTAACCACTGACCTGGAACAAACATTCTTCCACTGCAAAACAGGATCCACCCTTCCCAGTCTTTCAGCTCCAGGCAATGACAGATGTATACAAACTAGGAAGCTAGGAACAACCTCCATCTTTCTCAACAATGCAAAGCAAAACAAAGATAGAATAATTTGGACATCTGTGCACTTCCCTTTATCAAAGGTAAGAGAAAAACAACCGTACTGTACCTGACAACCCCTTTCTCAAACAGAGAAAGGCTGAGATCTGTGTAAGACCTTAACAACTACAGAATTAGCTGAGACCAAATTAGATTGATCAGGTCAAATGTCTAGCTCTCTTTCCTTCCTTTTTGCACATTGTCAGTGTAAGAACAAAGGAAACGTGTAGTACGGCTTCCCTATTCTATCTTACTCTTCCTATCTCCAAAAATTTGTAGCTTGCAGTGTGCCAGAGCGCTAACAGCATGGATGACCACATTTCTGTCCTTGAGCATCTACTAGGGCTCTATTTAATTTGCTATTATAGATGGAACCTTTCATTTCTCCCTGTCCTCTATCAGGTAACAGCAAAGGACGTCTACTTGTCTGGTTTTCCCTTCCCTTGGACATGGGGGGCCCTGCTCTTTGCTTTTAGGCCTTGCAACTAGCCTGGCATCTTGCTGAAAAAAGTAGCTGGTATTTGCTACCAAGCCACATGATAATTCTATCATTAATCTGCAGTGCATATTCTTGAAGTATAGGGGGACTTTGAAATAGCAATTATGATAATATAGCCAGTGGCAGTGAAAACAGAAATAGTTTAAAATGCAGATTGGATTCAGTGGTGTATATATATATATATTCAGAAGGTATATACTGTCCTAATTTGTGTTTTTATTCTTATTGGAAATTGCCACATCACCTTGGTAGCCTCCACAAGCTAATGGAGCTATCTGACCACTTTGGATGCATCTGAATTTACCAAATAGGAACTGCAACTTATTACAATAGTTGCAGTAGCAAAGTTTCTTACTGTCCAGGAAAAGAGGAGAAATAGAAAGGGATGAGATGTGTTGCATTCTGAGCAAAACATCTGAAACCCAAACATTTTATTTTGTGGCTGTTTTTACAAAACGGAAGCATGCCACATTTCATGGACTGTATGCACTATTTTGCTGGAAGCTTAATACTTATTCTATTCTATTCTATTCTATTCTATTCTATTCTATTCTATTCTATTCTATTCTACTCTATCTTATCCTATCCTATCCTATCATCCTATCCTATCCTATCCTATCGTCCTATCCTATCCTATCCTATCCTATCCTATCCTATCCTATCCTATCCTGTCTGTTTTTAAGACACCTACCTATTTAATCTAGTTTTAATCTGTGCAATCACTCTAGCAAGAGAGCTATAAAAGACATAGATCATACTATGAATGTAACAAAAACTGGGAGTACATCTAGGGGTATAATTTTATATGTTTAATTCAAAGATTTGTGCTCCTTGTAGTACCCTATCTCACAATGACAACAGCAGTCTCTGTCCCCTACTTCTGTTGTGGCCAGTATGTGGCTACTGAGCCACATGGACTTTTGATCAATACAAGCTCAGCTCCTAAACTCTGGATATGTTGTGTGATATGAAACAGGAATGTGATAGTACTGGGGTTACCAGGTAAGTCAGGATTTCAGTACGCAGGGTGATTGAGCGAAAATAGACTCATGCTTGAGTTGAAAACAAAAAACTCCTTCTTCCTATGGAAATCTTTAGCACAAACAGAAAAAGTTACAGGATCTGAAGAAAAGCATTAGCCAGGGGTAAATTACATAAAAAATCAGACATAAAAAGGAATCATTGTTACTGGAAGATGCTAAGGACTAAAACGAAGTAACTCTGAGGTATCAGCAGAAAATAAAGTCAGGTGGGATCAGTTGTGATATCTGCCTGCACTGAAGCATATGTGGGAACATGAAAATTGCTTAGTGCTTTCAGGAATTTATTGTAAAAAAGTGAAACTACTGAGTCACAATACACGCGTTCTGGTGACTTCCCTATGTCATCTTGTATCGCTGATAAAGCAAGCTCTCAGGGCATAGCTTTCTTATGGGTATTTCTCAGCTACCTCAAGATTACCCTCTGGCCTGGCCATGACACCACAGTTCCTTTCAGACACAGTGTAGTTAAAGAGGACCATAGACAAACCGGATTATTGCATTGTGTGCCCTCCCACCCAGTCTTCATATCTTAGTCATCAACATCTTTTACTGCTCAACTCATAACATGGGATTAATTTACTCCTTCTATTTCATGTACAGGTATCAGAAGAGTCAAAAAAGGTTGTAAAATAAATGAAAGCAGACTGTATTGCGATTGTACTTGTAATACACTTATACTTTAATTTCAAGACAAAGAAATTCACATCTACTAATTTCAAACTTGCTGAATGTATCATAAACGTAATTTAACTTCAACTCTCAGTACAAGAGGGCTGGCAGGTTACTCATTTTCTTTTATGGCAGTAACTCCTCAAAGTACACAACTCATTGCAAAAACAAATCGTAACCCCCTTTCTTTGTATACATTATACAGAAGCAACACCATTACTGTACATTGCTATATAAATATCCTTTCTGTATTTAATAGCTCAATTAGGCACGTTCTTTGCTTCCTAGCTGGTTGGATTAAGGGCTGACTGAAGTTTTAGCTCCTGGCTGTATTAGTTTAAAAGACGCTCTTAGTTTCCACTTTTAGTAAGTAGCTATCTGCGTAAATTGTGGCTAGCAGTGGCCAGCTGCATCAGTGTATGGACTCAGGACAGGTGTTTGCATATGTAATCAGAGTAGTTCAAGCAAAAGCTATTGACATGTGTGCACACTCAACTATTTGGAATACAAAGTTGGGATTTGAAAATACAGTTAATTTTTACTCATTTTTGCTGCTACTGCTTCTGCTAAGAAATACTTTTTTTTTCAAAGAACCCAGCAATGTCACTGAACTCCTAAATGCTGGAGTACTGGAGAAGTGAACCGTTTCTATTAAACAGAATAAGTGGAACTAATCTATTTAAAATGCATTAAAAACTTATTACTTGGACATGAGCATCTCTTTTACAAGGTTATGAACTTACATTGCAGATACTGTAATTTTTCAGAGAAAAGTACTTCTAAAATAAATTTTCTTATTCAAACAAAAGACTGAAAAGATTTTAAAAAATACAGTCAAAAGCACTTGTCATCTACTAAGATCAAAGGAACTTGCATTGTCCGCAGTTGTTCTGAAAGGGTCATTTGGTTTTCAGTGTGAGGAAATTCTAAGCAAGTGTAACTCTATTGCTGATCAGACATTTGTACAAGCTTGTGGCAAATACTGAACACTGGCCTCCAGCCACAGCCCTCTGAAATCCTTGTCAGCACAAGGTAAGGAAACCTCAGCAATGTTAAATAAGTCTGTGAAAACTACCATGTGAAGCAGCTGGAAAGAACAGAATGTGTGTAATGAAAATCAATCAGTCAGGAAAAAAACAAACAAACAAAAAAACAAACAAAAACCAAAGAGCTACCCTTAACAAAAGCTACTCTTAACAAAATTTCTTAATACCTTTGACAGTTGTGCTGGTTTGGGTTTATAAAGTTTATTTGATTTTTAGAGTACAGAAAAGACTTGAAAAGGGAAAAAAAGGGGAAGATTCACGTTTTTACATCCAAACATGTTTTATTATGTTTTGTATGCATTATTGTTGTTACTGTTATTATCATTAGCCTAGCAAATGCTAACTACATCTTAGTTATAGTTCGATGTGTCATGAGAAATAAAATATCAATAACTTAATTATTAGCCTGCAAAGTGTATGACTTTGATACCGAATTAAATAGCTGGCATATGTTGGTAAGATTGAATTTATCTAGTCTACCTCTGCAAAAATTATTATTGATTTTGAGTAAGATAAGTAAAATGAAAAGTATTTGACTTTTAGTAGATTCAGTAGGCAGTATAAATGAGAAAAAATGAACACTGACTAGGTGGTTTATTCCTTGGTACCACTCACAGTTAATTTCAAGAAGTATAAGATGACATAAACAGGCCTACAGGAAGAGGAGTTGAAGATACATTAATGTAGAAGATAGAAAATGAAAAATAGCTGCAGAACTACTTTTGAGGTGGAGGAGGAGAAGATTTCCTATAAAAGATTTACAAAATAAGTATTGGCAAAGTATTATCAAAAATAATCAATCACCTTTAAAAACAAACGTTTTCTCCCCTTGGACATTAGCCAATGACCAGGGCAAGTATGGACTCCTCAAAAGAATTAAACCTGCTAATGTCTACAGTATTTATTATGCATATTATTACAAAACGTTCCTTTGTAATGTAACAATTTCCTGAAATACTTCCTATAATTACAGTTTGCGTTAGAGAAGTTTATCTTATAAAGCCAAAAGATAAGGACTATTTTAGCTAAATGGAACGTTTCATGAATGGTGGAGTTTTTAATCTTATCTTCCTCTCCCAAGTGCTATTGGAATTTAGCTGTCAAAGTGCCTCACTTTTTTTTCTCTTACCTTTCAACCTCAAACTGTACATGAACTCCCATTTTAAAACAATAGTAAAATAAGCTTTTTGTTTACACAGCTCTTTCACAGTCTGGGAAGATGAGCAGCACAAAAGCATGTATGTAGTTGTTGCTTCCATATTGTAATGGAGGGTAATCCTGATGATTTTTATTGTGATAGATCCTCTGCTGAATTTTTCCAGATTGAATGTCTTGTTTACTAATTTTTAGAAACTTGCCTTTGAGCACCTTGTTGGTAGCAGGAGTCACCATGTTTTCACAGATAGTCCACGCATGTGCTGAGGGAACGATCTCTTCCCTGAGGATACTAGATAACAAAGGATATGTGTCTTGATGATCAGTCAGTTGTCGTGTTCATAGCAAGGCTGTTTACTGGTTAGCTAAAATGCTTTTTCATTAGTTAGCTGGTCTGCATTTTCATCCTTGCTTGTGGACAGAACTGATGAGGTTAAAGGTGATCTAGTGACTACGGTTCTACAGGTATGTACTATTTCATCAGAGAACTCATGTGCAAACCAAGAAAAACTAAACCAATACGATGTAATAGGATACGACTATAAAATATATACTAAAATAATTTGGAAAATTTCCTTCCAAATGTAGTCATAATCAATGTATCCTTGTTAGTAGTGTACTGAGGAACTGCTGGGGATCCAGGATTACTGTACCATTGTTTCTTGGATAGTTTGATGTATGTATTTAACACACATCTCTAAGAATATATGGTATGGACTACTACCCATTAATATTGTTTCATTCGTAATGAATGGCTTACTTGTCATATTGGTTATACACTCATTCCCAAAAAGACCATCGTAGATCCTCATTCACTGGGAAATGAAAAATTTATTAAAGACTTAATTTTACTTGAAAAAATTATTAAAGAGTTTCTTCAAATTGCCTGGTCAACACAATATCTTGACTGATTGCAAAGTAAGTACCAAAAATTATTTATTTAATTTGAGCTATTGTAGAACTAAAGATTATTCTGTTTATGCAACTCCTATGCTTAAAAGCTTCTAAAATGAGTGGTAAATACTAGTTAAATATTCTCATACTTGAAACTAACTGCATGTGAAAAAAATAAAGTAAATCCATCAGTCCATTATAAAACTGCATACTGGTTATAAAAGAATTAATGACTCATTTATTTTCTACCAACAGTCAGAAAAAAAAAATGGCAATTTTGTCATGCTCCCTGCTGTCAAGGCAAGAGCTCTTGAGGACCAGATTTTATGGTTTTGTCCAGCTTGATCAAATAGCTTGGTACACAGTCTCTGCATGTTTGATGAGAGAGGGAAAAAGGTTTCCCGCTAGCTAGCCACAAAATAGAGTTTTTTTTCTAGAAGTATCTGCTAATGCAATGACCACAGCATTGCCCAATATAGAAAATAAGACTGGGAGAGATCCCGACACCGAGGGCACTGAGATGTGTGCTAGGGTTTTCTCTAGTATGTTCTTAAAAGGCCGAAATATTCCTCAGCTATGGCAGGCAGTTTGCTCAAGTGCTTCCTTTTTTTTCTTTTTCCTAGCATTTGAATCTTACTTTTCTTGCTGCAGTTTAAACTCGTGACTTCTCGCCATCTTCACCATAATTTGGAGAGAACTCCACAGGTAAAACAACTTAAGGTTTCTCACTGTTTCCTTTTCAACACTGTTGAGCATTCTGACTGTCCCTTAGGTCCTCTACAGTTGGTGATCCATATGCCTCTCATTTGCAGATCCTCAGTGAGATGACACTTGACCAATGCAGAAATACAAGAATGATTTCTTCTTTGTATTCCATTTGTTCTGCAGTTCTTTGCAGACACTTGCATCTGTTTCTGAAGGATTGCTAGGTCAGTCACTCTCTATAGTCTTGAAATGGAAGTTTCTTAAGTGAGGATGGCTTAATCTCACTTAAGTTTTGCCATTTTAAAGATCTATAAACTAAGCTAATTTTCTAGAATCCTTGTTAGTCATTGCAAATAAAGCCTCTCACTAAGAGACAAAATCCTAAGTCTGTATTTTTTGATAACTGCTTCCCAACTAAGCTGTATTTTGGCTAGACTACTCAAGAGCTATTTTTTCTACTGAAATGGTCGTTTTGCAGCAACACCTATCATGATTTGGATCAGTGGATTATAATGTAGGTGGAAACTTGTCTGGACCACCAGGCTCAGTGGCTTATGATCAGCAGTGCAAAGCATGGCTTGCAGCCAGTCATTAGTCAGTGAAGAGACAATTGGAGCCAATACCAATTTCATATGTTTATTAATGGCCTGATAGATGGGATGGAAAGCACTTACAGTAAATTTGCAGATGAGATGAAATTAAGAGAGCGGTCAATAAGATGGAGGGTAGGGCTGCTATTCAGAAGACTGGAGTAATGGGCTGACTGAAGCCTCATGAAGTTCAACGAAGTGAAATGCCAAATCCTGCCTTTGGGGAAGAAAAATCCGATGCACCGGTACATGCTGCAGTCTGACTCACCAGAAAGTAGTCTTGCAGGAAAGGACTTGGGGACCCTGGTGCACAAACAGGCAACAGCCTTCTGGACAACACGAGCAAGAACACAGCCAGCAGGTTGGAGGAAATAATTGTTCCTCTCTGATCAGCACTTGTGAGAACATATCTGAAGCACTGTGTTCACACACCTCAGTGGATTTTGTTTCCTCTGGAAGGGCTAGATTATTAAGAGATGGGGAAGAATGGTCTGTGTAACCTCCAAACAGCACATTTGGGCAGAACATGCAGATTAAAAAGTTATTGTACATGAAAAAAGCTATTGTTAGTGTGATGACTAACTTACGTCTTGCTTACTTTCTACATTTATTTCCTTCTCAAAATGTACAAAAACTAATTTCTCAACAGATTTGGACATAGATTAAGAGTTAATGCTTCATTTGAATACCCACTCATAGTGCAGAAGGGTTATCATGCTGTAAATTTATTGTATATATTATTATATACTTAATACATAACTACTTGAATCTCTAACTGTGTTATTCTGTATTCTGTGTTACTGGTTTTAGAGTTTAATGTTATCAGTTGCCCTCAGTAGTATTTACTGGATAGCTATTTTGAGATAGTTCCCATACTTAGAACTTGGGTAGGAGTCTTAGATGTTTCTCTGTCCTGTCAAATAAAGTATTTTTTAATTTTATTTAATTTCCTGAATTCAGATATTTTCATTATATTTTGCAGAGGAGGAAATTTCAGGTCATTATTCAGTCATTGTTGTAGCACTTGGCATTACTGTGTGGTCCTAATTTGGCTTGTCTTTGAGAATTCTTCCTTCAATATGATTTTGATGAGAAAACCTAATCGTATTGTGAAATTCCACATGGAAGTTACTCAGAGTTTAGCATGGTTGGAAAAAAGACACTTGCAAATGTAGTGGTTGATACACACATACAATGCAGCTATTGTACATCTTTCTACATGAAACATTGATAGAAATTTGCCTTTTGCCAGAATGCTCATATAACCATGCATCATTTTAAGCATATTCAATATCCAGCTCTACTGTAACACAGAATATATCTACCATGAGATTCAGCAGGAATGTAACTTTGTCTTACCTTGCTATTTATGAAGCCAAACCACACTGAAATCACGAGGTCCAACAATGTTCTTCTGAACAGAGCCAGGCCTTGCCTGGTTAATGATGCTGGGAATTCTGAGGCAATTTGGTTCCACCCATAAATTCTGGCATTTTCCATAAAAAATTTTATCAAGAACAGTCAGTTTGTTTGATGACAGAGCATAAATGCCTCACTTCCTACTATACTTGTAATAAATCAATCAGCAGAGAAACTTATTGAAACAATTGTATCACATAAAAATATATTCCATCTGCCTGTTATATTCTGGCTGGCCACACAGCACTAGTGAGGATAAAAAGATTTGATGCAGATATCATTGAACAAAAACATAAATGATAATTCATACCATCCGCTGGGATTTGTAGGTTGCATGTTCTACATTTTCTGGATATGGAAGTGCTATTCAATGGGTCAGATGAATAGCATTCTAAAATTGCCTGGATCTTCTCACCTCAAAAAAAAATCATGGTTGCCCTGCAGCTCTGATATAGATGTTTCCCTTGTAGCTAAATGAGGTTAAGAATATAAGAACATAGGACAATGACTCCATATTTGATCAGAATAAAGGCCTGTGTAGGCTGACACCGTACCTGCAACAGTGATTAATAAAATATTTGAGAGGAATATAAAGATATAAGTATAGAACAAATATATTCTGATAACATAATATACAGTACACCTCTTTTCTCACTTTCTCACCTCCATATTGGAAGGAAGACATGTAAGCATATATAGAGATACTTCCGCTAAATAGTCTCCTATTTTGTTAACTGTAGCTTTGCAACTTACTGAGACATAAGGTGGAGTCCTTTGCATTTCAAAATCTTTGCTGGATTTTTCTGCCGTGAATTTGTCTAAATCTGTTAAACCCAGGTAAAGTTTTAGCAGCGTTAAGTGAGATACATCCCAACTGACCATTACACATATACTGGATTATTTCAAATGCTAAGATTTTTCATCTTATATCTGCTGTATGTTTTAACGAAATACATATTCTGTTTTTTGGAACTTGGTTCTTCCTGTGATTAGATAAAAGATACCTGTTTGTATTTTGCAGCTTAGAAATACATGGGCCTGAGGCAAAGTCAGAGTAAAATTATAATAGTTGAAGTCATGACAGAGGACAAACTCTGGGTGTTCTTGGGTTAAAGTAAGGATGGGTGTAGCCCTGGGAAAGAAAAAAAAGTCACTCATTTGTCTAATGTAACAAATAAGCTTTGCAGATGGTTCTAACTTCAGGAGAGGCGACTAGGCGAATATGGCATGACTCACATTTTTCCCAGTTTTATTCAATTTCTTACTTCATGTCATGAAAGACTGCAAATGAATAACTGATGCTATTAGAAAAAACGCATGCTATTGACTCCTTAATTTCCAGTTGGAAGTTAACATTGGAGAAGGATTCATTTTTCTGTATACTGGTTTTGGCTAGGATAGATTAAACATTCTTCTTAGTAGCTTGTATGATGGTATGGTTTGGATTTGTGACGAAAGCAGTGTTGATAACACACCAGTGTTTTAGTTATTGCTGAACAGTGTTTACACACCATCAAGGTCTTCTCACGCTGCCCTGCCATTAGGCTGGGGGGTGCACAAGATGTTGGGAGGGGACACAGCTGGGACAGCCGAACCCAACTGACCAAACAGATATTCCATAATATATGATGTCATGCTCAGCAATAAAAGCTGGAGGAAAGAAGGAAGAAGGAAAAACATTTGGAGTCATGGCATTTGTCTTCCCAAGTAATTATTGTTATGGGTGATGAAGCTCTGCTTTCCTGGGAATGGCTAAACATCTGCCTGCTGGCGGGAAGTTGTGAGCAAATTCCTTGCTTTGTTTTGTTTGTGTGCATAGCTTTCGGTTTGCCTATTAAACTATCCTCATCTCAACCCACAAGTTTTCCCATTTTTACCCTTCTGATTCTCTCCCCCATTCCACCAGAGGGGAGTGAGCGAGTGCCTGTGTGAGTCTGAGCTGCCTGCCAGGGCAAACACACAGCACTCTATCAATCTGTTATAGATTCCCTGTCAAACGTATTGGAAAAATAATTTTAAGATATACTTAAGACTCCTTACTGGTATGGGTAGGGCTAAAGACCTAAAGACTACTTAGACTGACAGATAATACTGGCTTGCCATTTTTGTGCTACAGTATTTCTTAAAACAAAGAATTACTGACATACAGATGCTTATTAAATGTATTGTGTGAAGTATGTGGCTTGGGTAAGAGACTAAAAGAAAATTGCTTCTCTTCAGATTGTGGAGAACATACTTGGCACATTGTTAAATTGGTTTGATCCTAGAAATATAGGCATTCTTCCCTAAATCTCTAACAGATCACCTGAAGACACATATCTCTCTTCATTGTGTATGCCTAGCTTGGACTGAACACCTAAATTTGGAGGCTGAATTTAGATAAAAACAAATTGTATTTATAATGCTTAGAATGAAACTGCCTAATTTAGTTAAGGGGAGGAGATGTCCTTCAAAGTAATTTCTATTCCTTCAGTCTCTCACCAGCAAAACAGGAAAAAATATGTACTGAGTGAAGTGTAGAAATATTATAAAGTACTGAATTCTGCTGCTGTTGCACAGCCAGAAGGTACTTTATATTTTAATTTACATGTATTTCTCTCTGCTTCTTACGCATTGTAGAGGTTTGTAAAATAAATCTAAGACAGCTAAATGTCATCTGTACTCCGTATTTGGGTGACTGTCCAGCTTTTCCTTATACTTATATTCCCACAAATGATAAACATAGAAATTATTTGCTGCAACAGAAATTTCTCACTGTAGAGAGGACAGTTTGTGAAGGTTAGGATTATAACATTGCAGTCAAACTGTGACTGAGAAATTACCTATCAGACTGTGAATCAGATGTAGTATTGTAATCCTATACTCTGAAGAGGTTCTTGTGATATTCTGAGTGGTAACTGTGGAAGTGAAGATTTTCCATCATTGGAGGAAAAATATGTAGTACATTTAGAGTTTTAAATTGTGTTTGAATCTACAGTCCTTTGAAATAAATGGAAAATAACCTGTTCACTACATTAGTGACTTCAATGCAGCATTTCAATCATAGTATAACCTCAGAGAAGAGGTTTTTCCACATGTGGTTAACATCAGGATTGTTGTTCTAGATCTGTGACAACAGCTGTATTACCAATCATGTCATAGCTCGCTGTTGCCCAAACAAGCAAGAAACCAAAAGAAAAGTAAAGAAATCTTCCCTTCAAACATTTTTCCATCACTTCAGCATAGAATTTCCTAAATAGTAGTAGTGCTCTTTTTTTTTTACAAAGGCTGCTTATAAGTAGGAAGCTTTATCCACAGGCCAATAAGTGAGTTGAAGTTTGTATATTTAAGAATGAATTTTTTAAAAAAGATAAAACAGATTTGTGGGTGCATTCATATAATCTAAGAAGGGCAATTAATGTAAAGCTGTAAAGACATAAGGTGTGGAAGTAATAACAGGAAAATGCCAATTCTGGAATATTAGAAGTTTTAAAAAACAGTAGAACATGTAATGATGTTTTTCACATAAATTAGCTGGATTATAAATGTCTAAGAAAATGCAGACCTGTTCTCACACACATCTAACATAAACATTTCCATAGAATCACCAGGAGTTAACTATTTTACATTATTTTCAAAGTCTCGAATCATAACCTTATGAAAAGGATATTAACAAGTTAGTAAATATGTCCGTACTATGGACAAGTAACTCTGCTGAAACATTTGGTACTATCAGAGAGGACTATGGAACAGATAGTCCATGTCTTTCACCTAGTATAAGATTTTTTGTGAACTAAAATATCAGTGATATATTTCCTATTAGCTGCTATTAAAGTAGTCCATGTATACTGGCTAGAAGATATGAGTCTAAACTTTTTGATAACTGTTCGTAGACAGATGTAATACAACAAGCCTACACTATTGAGATTTAAGCAAAGGCGAATTCTGATTTAAGGTGGAATAGAAGGAGATAATTACTAGAATTGAAAGACAGGTAAACAAAGGCTGTAAAGTCATGAATAGGAATTACTAGGATCAAAACCAATTAAATTAATGGTTCAGGAAATGGTGTTAGGGTCAGTTTTGTTTAATGGTATCATGGTTTTATTTGAAATGATTGTATGAATGCTTACTGTACTTCCAGGTTACACAAATTATAGTTAATATAGATCATGTTATCATACAAATAGATGTAGATAATCTTATGGATTAATGTAATAGAAATGAGATAGCACTTTGATGGCAGAAATAGATGTCTGAGAGTCAGGGAAGAGAGGGGAGTTCTTGATGTACTAGGTACTTTGAAGATAACAATGCCTACCAGTGTGTATGCAGTATACTAATCTGACTCTACAATATAGCAGAATCTTTAGTAGAAATGAGAAAATGCTAGTATCACTTTGCAAAATACTCATTATACTTTATTATGTTCTGTCTACCCATACTCTGACAATAAGAATTTAGACTAGAACAAGTATAGCAAAGACAACGTGTATTCAAATATTAAAGGCATAAAAGAAACACTCCAGTATCCCTAATGCACACTAGATTGTGTTTAACTATTTTATATATATATATATATATATAATTTCTTAATTTATATCATGCATATCTTTGAGTATTTGCTTCCCATGGATTTAGATCAACAAAGCTGTCAAGCAAGGAAAGAGTCACCTAGATAATCAGGATCCTAACAGGATCTTAAACACAGTTGCCAGATTTATGGCTGTGAGAGCAAGATTCTTCCATTCTAGGCTTAAGGCTGAACTGCTTTCCCAAGTCAAAGAAAAGAGATCAAAGAGCATTAAAGCATTGGGGAACTCCCAGGCCCTAGCAAAGGACAGAGTTAGATGATGAAAAGTTGCCCAAAATGTGCTAGTGCAGCATAGAGGATCGCAGTGTACACTTCAGTGGACTTTCCTGGACTTCAGTTAACATCTCTGCGAAGGACCAGATTCAGCCTTTGGGGTCACTCCAGTTCCTCAGAGGGATGTAGCATTTGCACTGTGGAATACAATAAACAAGAACTATAAATTAAAACTTGGGTATATTTTCAAATATTCTGTATGTGACTGATGTGCAGATTTTCATGTTAAGGTTATTGCGTGTAATATGTATGGAAATTAAGTCAGAAAATAAGAGCACCTGAAATCATTGTACCTGAAGATTTTCTAGTGAGAAGAAAGAAATAGGCAATCATTTTACTTGTCATCCGTTACTATATAACCTGGAGGTGGTGCTGCTAGCCATTTGGAGAATAACTGTTTTCTTCTATAAGTATATAGAACTTCAATACTGCCCTAGGGATTTTTAAAGTATTATTGTTAATTCAGTTTTCATTTGCCAGGTATATCTTAAATAGGTGCCAAGAGGCAGATATACTTGTTTGGAATATCATAGGTGTGCACTTCAGGAGGAAAAGAATTTTTAAAAGGACATTCATTTTGATGGCTGTGATTATCATAACTACCTCATAGCAGTAGCAGACATTATCTTTTCTCTGAATAATTTATGAGTTTTATTCTTTGTGAAGAGGGAGTTTTTTATCCACTATTGTTTTAAACTAAAGGGAACTCCTGATTTTAGTTACAATGAAATAAATTTTCAAAGTCCATGTTCTAATTATTAGATGCTACAACAATATCTGTGTGGTATTTATCTGCTTGCCACCAGTAGCTAATCCTGTATCATCCTAAAAACCCATTGATTTTTAGGGATGTAAAGTAGGATATTGTTTGCAAGTAATAAATTTTATTTGTTACTGCACTTTTTAGTTGCATCGGAGTCTTAATTTCTTTCATAACATTAAGTAAATTCACTGTTGATGCAACTAACAGTAAGATGTTCTCCTAGATGCAAGTCATTCACCCATACTTTTAAAAACAAGGTCTGTATCTCTGATCCAAGAAGAAAAGGAGGCTGAGGGGAGACCTTATTGCTGTCTACAACTACCTGCAAGGAGGTTGTAGTATGGTGGGTGTTGGTCTCTTCTCCCAAGTAGCAAGTGATAGGACAAGAGGAAATGGCCTCAAGTTGCACCAGGGAAGGTTCAGATTGGATATTAGGAAAAAAAAATTCTTCACAGAAAGCGTTGGGAAGCAGTGGAACAGGCTACCCAGGGAAGTGGTGGAGTCACCATCTCTGCACATAGCTGCATAGACTAGGTTCTTAGGACTTGGTTTAGTGCTGGTGTTAAGTTATGATTGGACTTGACGATGCTGAGGGTCTCATCCAACCTAAACGATTCTATGATTTTAAGAAAAGGATTATAGGAAGATCATGTTAGCACTGACTAGTGATTTTGAATTGCCTTATAAACTGCATAAAAAGAGTTTTTAATAGGAATACTGCTGTGGGTAAATACGTCTCAAATGGATTGATTTTTAGTTTCTAGTTTCTGCTAGGATTTCTCACATATAAAACACAATATTATTGCTTCAAAAGCTATGGATAAGACTGGGTTAAATGTAATCGTAAACTTTTCCTTTTTGGGAAAAAAAGAAAGGTTTTACTGCCTGTCCTAAAGATTTTGAAAAGAAAATAAGAGCTTCTATGAATCATGAAGAAGTAGTACACCATTGTGCCGCACCTTTGAGCGAGGCTGGGTTTTTTGCCTTCAACATACCTGAAGTGAGCATCTTCAGAAGTGCTCAGCAGTTGCAGCTGCAATTTGCATCTACTCACTCAAATCAATTTATATGTTAATTTAGTTATTTATTTTATATAAAACAATTACAAATATTAGGATCACAAAATCAAACACTCAAAAATAAGGTACTGAAGTAATGTTTGGAGTAAAGCTGTTTGTACAGCATTATCCTGATCAGATAACAACAGAAATAGTTGTTAGAGACAGCTAACATAGTTTTAATCTGCCAGAGAGAACACAGTTCTGATCTTGGTCCTTCCACAGATGTAGTTTCATGTTCACAGTCAACAAACATTTTTTTTTTTTTTTTTTCTCTCTTTTTATTTTATTTTTTTTCCTGAGTTCCAGCTGAAGGTTTCTATTCAGCTAGTCTGGTCTTCTTCCCCATCCACCTGTCTTTCTGCACATGGGGACAGCCTGCTCCTGTACCTTTAAGATTTCCTTCTTGAAAAGCAGCCAGCCCTTCCAGCCTTCTTTGTCCTTCAAGACTGCCTCCCAATAGACTCTGTCAAACAGTTTCCTAAACAGGCCAAATTCTTCCCTCTTGAAGTCCAAGGTGGCAGTTCTGCTGACCCTCCTCCTTATTTCTCCAGGAATCCAAAACTCCATCAATTTGTGATCACTATGACCAAGATGGCCTCCAACCATCACATCACCCACAAGTCCTTCTCTATTTGCAAACAATACATCCAGTGGGGCATCTTCCCTGGTTGGCTCACTCACCACCTTTGTCAGGAAGTTGTGTTCAATACACTCCAGGAGCCTCCTAGTCCTCTCTGCTGTGCTGTATTTCCAGCAGGCATCCAGTAGGCTGAGGTCCCCCTTGAGAACAAGGGCTAGCGATTGTGGGACTTCTCTCAGCTGCTTACAGAATATTTTGTCTGGTGCTTCATCCTGGTTGGGTGGTTTATAACAGACTCCAACCGTATCTGCCTTTTTTGCCTTCCCCTTAATTCTTTCCCACAAGCACTCAACTCTGTTGTCACCATCATTAAGCTGTAGACAATCAAAACACTACCTAACACTCCAGGCTATCTTACTGCCTCTCCTTACATGTCCATCCCCGCTGAAGAGTTTAGACACATCCATTGCAGCAGTCCAGTTGTGCAAATCGTCCCCCTGTGTTTCTGTGATGGCAACTATATCACAGTTTTTCTGCTGCACAATGGCTTCCAGCTCCTCTTGTTTGTTGCCCATGCTGTGTGCATTGGTGTAGATGCACTTCTGTTGAGCCATTGATCCTGCCAACTTTTTCTGGGGAAAAGTCCTAATTCCTACATGACTTTTTTCAGGCTCTTCCATGGTTTCTAACACACCAATAATCCTGTGTCTTTGCTGCTGCATGGATTTCTATCCCCTACCTCCACTGAGATGGAAGACTGAAGACCTTGTTAGCACACTGTCTCTCAAACATTGGCATGCTGCCCCCAGGCTTATCTCTGTCGTCTGGTTTTATGCCTTTTCTCATTCAGATTTACTTTAAAGCTCTTTCAATAACTCCTGCTAACTTCCATGCAAAGATCCTTTTCCCTCTTTGAGACAGGCATCATGGTACAAAAAGCAAGGATTATTGGGCAATTTATTTCAAAAGCCCACAACCAAACTGTTAAACATTATTATGAAGCCAGCCTTTATACCTACAACACAAATCCTTACTTTTGGAGCTACCAGAGCAACTGATGACAATACTATGCTCTCAGCCTCTCTGTGAGCACACAAAGCAACAGATGTCACAGGTAGAGGCAGGCAGCCAAGGGCTAGTGAGACCTGAATGAATTTGGTTCTGTTCTAGGCACTGAAGAAGAAAGTGTTTAACTGAGCACAGACTCTTCAGCCAGTTTTCTTCCCAGCCTGTCTCAGTCCTGCCACCTTCTCTAATGCAGTTCCGAGATGCACTTCGTCTCATCCCAGTTTCACTCTTCTTGTACAGCCACATCCTTATGTTGTTCACCTACAGGGAGGAGAAGTAGCTCTTGTCTTTCTCCTGCATCTTCCTCCAATCTCTCTTCTTGCCTGCCTCATCTCCACAATTCCTGAGCCAAGATTTTCATTAATATTAGAGACAGATGGATTGTGATGAATACGCAGAGTACAACTGAACTATTTTAGATGTATTTTCCCCCTTTTTAAAAGGAGAGTAAAATCCTTCAGCTAAATTAGCAATGCCTAATATTTTCAACACAGAATGACAGACTGAATAAATGTTTCTAAACAAAAGTCACATTTAACATAAATAATGTAATAAGCCTGATATTGCTAAAGTTTCTGTGCTTGCAAAATATATGTGTTAAAATTATTGTTACTTATCAATTTCAAATAATCTATTTTTTATCATGGACCTAAAGAAGAGAATAGCCAGAGTGGCTGTTGGGCTTGTGTTGAATTGAAATTGTGAAAATGCATGACCGCAACTGTTATAAACAACGATAGCCAGTTAAACTCTGGTCTCGTAATCAATCATCAAATAGGATTTATTAAAGCAAACAGTAAACAGGCAAAACAGCGCTGGGCGGCCGGGGAACCTTTGTTCCACCAACGGCGCACAAAACTTATTTTAAGTTTCTGGGTTTTTTTAGATTGCGAAGTACGGTTACAGTAAGAACTTATCTTCTTATGCAGAATTCGCCCGCAAGTTTGAGTATGGTTACAGGAAGAGCTTATCTTCTGCAGAGCCCGCCCGCAAGTCCAGTCTCACAACTCCTATTGTCTTATTGTGTTACGTAAAGCTCATCATGTACTATCAGTCCAGCCTGATCAACAAGTACAAGCTGTCAGTCTACCACACCATTGTGTCATGCAGAGCCTATCATGTATTACTAGTCTGGTTTGATCAACAAGTACGAGCTGTCAGTCTATTACAGCAACTAGCATGACCACTTTGAGTTACTTATGTTGATGTATTGCTAATACATATGACTGAATCTAGCCCACACTTCTTAAGAAACAATGCATACTGGTGCCATAGAAAGCATTGATGGCATTTTAGAAGATGAAAGGAATTAATGAAAAACAATATTCATCATGATGACAGGGAAATTTTCTTCAGAAGTAAGGGGAATGGCTTTAAAATGGCTTAGAACTCAGCTCTGTTAGACACTGAAAATAATTTATTGGAGTCCCACTGAACTACACAGACCGAATTCTGTTATCATTTGCATTGGTTTGTGGCCAACACAGTTTCACTGAAGTTACTGTAGTTATTCTGGCTTCTCTGATAACTGGTGTGAATGGGAACAGAATTTGGCTAGCAGAGCAATAGTACTGTAAGGCTCCTGCAACAGGAATTGGGAGGAGATCCATATGACTAATGCAACCTTGACATAATAAAATAGGGTAAGGTCAACACATTTCAATTTCTCCACACTGAAGAAACTGACAGCACTTGTAATTACTAAGATTCATACACCTCCCAAAAATAACTAATACATCATTCTGTTCTAGCTGCTTTTTTATTTGATGCTGTCCTGCAACTGAAATCTTTTACAAACAAGGTAAAAAAAATCTGACTCACTGGATTCATTTTCTGACAGGAGCAGGTTTGTTGTTACGTCACCTTTGTTTTACTACCTCTGCATCTAAGGAAATATTCTTGTCCACATTGGGGCCTCAGATCTAACTGTAGACCATATCCTATATTATTTTGCTGCAGCCTGACTTAGAATCATTATGCAAATTACAGTGCTCATTCCAGCAAAAACAAATGACTCAAAACCCTTGAATAAAAAGGTTTTCTTTTGGAAAGTTAACTTTATTAAAGTCAAAATTGTAGAAGTGAAAACAGTCAGTTTTGATTATTTTCTTCAGTAAGGAGTATGATACACAGGGACATGTTTGCAGCTGAAGAAGAATTTATAGGAAACAACTGAATATAGTCATATCTAGCTAACCATACCAAAAAAAGGGATACATCTCATGTGCTGAACCTTGATGTCTAACACTGTTGACACCAACGATGCTTAGCAATGTACCTTCTAAAATTCAGGATCTACTCAATTGACTAGTAAGGTATCTTCGAATCTTATTTGTGAAAAGAGTTAGAAAGGAGTATTAGAATAATATATTGAATATTAGTGTTGTGTTAATTTTGAAAGAGAATGAAAGACATCTTTAGTTTAAACCACAAGATATGTGAGATAACTGATCTTTTCTACATGGATAAAAAAATAATTCATTTGGACAATAAGAGAGAAATGATTCATGAGATGGGTGCTAGAGCATGGAGAGCCCGTGTAATGATGGTGAAACCTCCTAGATTTGAGACTGATTAACCCCTTTCCTTTATTTTCCAATATTTCACTGTTTCCTCTTTTTTTTTTTTTTTCTCCTGTGTTTTCAGATGCTTCTGAAGTAAACTGATGTTGGGTCTACCAGTACTGGACATAAATGCCTAAAATGGCTGCTAGATTTCTTAAATCAGTACTGTAGATCTGCCTCTCACACTTCAAGAATGAGAACCTCTTAGGAGATACAGATTAAAAATTTAATAAATCTACTTAATTATATGTGTTGCAAAATATACTGAGAGTCATTAATATTGAGAGCAAATTAATAAAGAATAGGCTATTGTCAGTCAGACTACAAGATACGTGTGGTGTGTTAACCCCACCAGGCAGCTGAGCACCACTCAATCACTTTCTCATTCTCCTTCAGTGGGATGGGAGAGATAATTGGAAGGGAAAAACTCTTGGGTCAAGATAAAGACAGGTTAATAAGTGAAGAGAGGAAAAAACAAAAACAAACCAGCCAAGCAAGCAAACAAACAAACAAAACCACAAAAAAATGCACCAACAAATTATGCAAAAACAGTCACTCATGACCAGCAGTCTGATGCCTAGACAGTCCTCAAACAAGGGCAACTTTAGGAAAACTGTCACTCATGTTTCATTGCTCAACATGACAATACATAGCATGGAATATCTCTTTGGCCATTTTGGGTCAGCTGTCCTGGCTGTGTCTCCTCTCAGCTTTCTCACTGGGTCACAGAGTGAGAAACAGGGAAGTCCTTGATGTTGTTCAAGCACTGTTCAGCAATAGCTAAAAGATTAGCATGTTCTCAATGTTGTTTTGGTCACCAGTCTAAAACAAAGAACCATATGGGCTGCTATGAAGAAACTGGAATCCATCCCAACTAAAGCCAGTACAACTGTCCAGAAGTTGCCTCTGGCTCAGGAAGTCCTGACATTTTAGGCTGTTGGAAGCTGGATCCCCACTTCCCATTTCTTATTTATTTTTGAAGAACTTGCTCCTTACTGTTGAAGAAAGAAGGCTAGGTCAGATGAACTTTGTATCTCCTTCTAGTGAGACCATTCTTCAGGTAGATAGATATATACAGCTTGTGTACTTCATTGGGACCACATAATGGTTAAGAACTAATCTATAGGACAATGAATTTTAAGATTGTATTAGCCTAAAATTAATGATTGTACTAATGCCACTGTGGTTCAACTTGTTTCAACTATCCTTTTATTAATATTTCTCTGATAATGTTCTACAGCACCATAGTCTAAGATAACTCACAGTGTTTTCAGCTTCTGTCTTTATAAGATTATATTACTGCCTATATACTCTCTTCGTAATTATATGGGGCATTTGAGTACTGTTTCTTTAAAAGACAAAGTATGTTCTTATCAATAAACAAGATAAGTGTTTCATTACTAAAATATATACTATAATCAATACGGATGCAGGCCACATACAACACAAAAAGGAATCACTTGTGGTGGTAGAACTTATTTATTGTGTTGAAAAAAACATTAACACGGAGATAAACAGAGTCCTATCTGAGTTTGTACCTGACTTGCCCCTTACCAGTACAGTGGCTTTGTACATATTTATTGACAAGATTTAAATCTTCTTCACTTCCTAGCACACACAACATGATGGCATGTCAGAAAAAGGCGTAGCAGCGGTACAGGGCTATGATGAAGGACTGATTGATGTTCTCTTATTTCTTCATTTACCTGCCTTTCTGTCTGCAATATACATACTCCATTTGAGAAAGAGATACCATATACTCCAGAGTTTTTCAGTCAATCTTACCTTTCTTCAGCCTCATTAAATCACTCAGTTCACTGCTGTGAAATTGATTCGAATGTCTCTATTTGTTAAAATCTATGATACCCCGACTGTGTGGTGAAACAGTTTCATTTTACTACAAACTGGTAACTACTGTAGACTTCATTAATTTAAAACAAACCAGGTGTGAAGGTTATTTATTGCTTGGCAGATTGAATGCATTTTGAAAGATTTCTCAGAGCGCCTTATTTTGCAACCAAATTGTACTCACCAAAATGCTTTTGGGTAGTACAATTTTTATTTTTTTTTTTAAGACAAGAAATTACACAGTCTTATCCTCCCAAACAAAACCTTTGTTTAAAAGTGATTGAAATTATTTTTACGTGTCTAGTCAGAAACTGGTTAAAAGCAAGGACTTTGATTGAAATTATTTTTACGTGTCTAGTCAGAAACTGGTTAAAAGCAAGGACTTAACAAGTTCTGCTACTACCTGATCAGGGACACAGCATGTTCCCCACTAACATTTGTCCACTCAAGTTGATCTCAGCCAACATGTTAATCCTTTCTATGCCATGAAAAACCCAGAACAATCTCAAGACCACAGGAATAGTTCACATATATTCACATATTCAGGTATTCTCAGGTGTACCTGTAAAATGGGCTGATATTTTCAATCTGAAATAGGAAGTGAGCTATTAACATAATTGCCACCCAGTAATCTTTAAATCTTTACTATCATAAATACTGTAGATTGTAGGGAATGGTAGCACAAAACAAGAAATTAAAACGATAGAGGTATTAATTTAGGTCATCCTCAAAAAGGTTGAATGTTTATCTTCTTATACTTCAAGCCTCACAACTGATAGAAAAGTTATATGGTAAAGGTAAATGTTGGCTCAGAGGTCCTAGGATATTGGAAAGAACCTGAGTCTGGAGACAAGCTTTTAAGCCTTGAAGTGTGACTTTTAGTGTAGTGTAGGTAGTAAGATATGGGTGTGTTGAACAGCTGAGAGTGAGTACTAATGTAATGAGAATTTTAGAGGTTTTATTTTTTTTATTATTTTTTGCACAGTTTTTAACACAGTGGTCTACAGACTCTGTTAGAGTCATTGTGTACCAGGCAAATAGAGTAAATTTTCAAAGAACAAGATATAGATTTTCATCTTGAGAGACCAGACATGAAGAACTCTTGCACTTGCATTAGGCTGATCCAAGGACAGTTTAAGGGGGAGTGGCTGGGTTAAGAACTTTCAGCGAGACGGGAAGGTTTTATTTAATGGTTCAGTGATGAGGGTTCACCCAGTATCAGTAACAGAAGAAATCAAGCAAACTGCCTGAAAATGAAAAAAACAACAAAAACCAAATAACAACAAAACAACAACAACAAAACCACATATTACATGAAATGCCTTTGCAGTGCTGCAAATAGACTTTTATGTAGTAATTGGTGTGTCATAGCTACACATAAGACACCACAGCTGACCTGTAGTATGAAAAAAAGGCAGCAGTAAATGTAAAACAATCTGACATCTCAAAGGATAACAAATTAATCATTAATAACCAAGGAGGATGTTTCCACTTTTCTGAGATTTTAGACACAAGCACACCATTGGCCAGAGTATCTGCAGTTTGGGAAGATATCCAAATTTGAAATATTAATCATTCTGTTTCCATAAAAAACATTTAAAATCCATCTTCAGCAGCCCCACAATATATGAGGCAGTGAAAGATGCTTGTTTAAAGTTTAAATCTTTAGGTCTGTTGGTAACATTAAGTTTAGAATTATTTACATCTGTTTATGTAACTTTACAGACTTTCTGATAAAGCTATACTACACGGATCAGTGACTCTGTCCTGACTTGGTTATTGCTGCAATCATCAGCTGGAGTGATTAGATGCAGACTGTGCTTTGTCTCTGCCAGCTTTAACATCCCCTCAGAAGTGCAAATCCAAGAATAACAGAGATGAAAGACAGAAGAGATCTTCTAGTTCACCTAGTCTTCACTCACTGCCAAGTTTGGTAAATCCACAAGTGTGTGGAGACTTGACATGAGATTTTCCTGCAGATTAGTGGAGACTATACATGGGCTCTGCTCAGAGACCAGGCATTTGGGAAGGTCTTTGTCAGGAGCTGTTATGAAGCTGTTCTACATGATCTGCATAGACTTGGGGAAATGACTTTGGGGAAGGCAGGATCCTGCCTCGCGAGTGGTTTGCAATTACACTATCGGATACACCAACACTGTGCACAGAGTATGGAGAGTCTGCAGTTTATATGTATTTGACCTGTGCCTTGGATTATTTTTTTTGCTTTCAAGTGCCATTGAGAATTGTTCTGCTTATCACATAGGAATAAAATAGCTTTGAAGTAATTAAAAAAAACCCCAGCTTTAGTATTGGTTTGGAAATTATGTAAACCACCGCCATATAGAGCTGGGAAATTGCCCACTACCAAAAATCTGTGTGTGGAGGTCAATTGTTACCATTTCAAATGAGGCCTCTGCCTTTGATTAAAACCGTATTATTCTGTGCTAGTAGCTATCACTGAAAAAATAGGACAAGACATCTCCTTAATTAGTGATTAAAATGATCCATATTATAGCTGACTAAGAATATTGCAGAAAATAGCTTTTATAGATAGGCAATCAAATATTTCCTGTGTTTGTAAAACTTTATTGTTACAGAATAATTAGCCTTTGCTTTTGACAGTTTATACACCAGCCAGGATTGAAGGAAAGAAAACAAAAAATGAGGAATGATGCTGATTTGAGCACTGTGATTTCAGGATTAGTGATTGGTCTCATATTGTATCAACTAAAGTCAGCAAAGATAGTAGTATTCAGCTGGGAAGAGCCATTAGGAAAAGTGGTTTGTTTGTTTGTTTGTTTTTTTAATGAAGTATTGATGAATGCTCAAAAAAAAAATAAAAATGGTTCTTAGTGGTATTTTTCAAAAAGGAATGGGTTCCAGTCTTTCATTTTAGAGCAGAGCAGTGGGATTCCCATCTGCTGAAAAAGAATCTCCTAAACCAGAATCTTCAGGACAGCAGTGTAATTGGAGACAGAATATACATTAAAATGGGAATAAATGCATCAAGAATATCCATCAAAGAGAGGAGAAAAAATAATGATGAAGAGAGGACAGAAAAAAAAAAAAAGAATAATCCTTTTGAATCAATGTAAGAATCTTCTTTTAGGGAAAGGAACTGGCCTGTGGCATGTTCTAAGGCTCACATACCTACATTTGTGCAATCTGGTTTACAGGAATTTATTGTTAAGCTAGCCAAAAGTGGGATTTTCTTCCTCAGTGAAGTGTCACCCCTCCAGAAACATGGAACATAGCACCCCAATACAGGTGTAAAGTTATTACTGCTGTTGCTGCAAGGGATAAAATAAATAAATATGTATAAAAATGCCCAATGCAAATGCTTTGCCCAGACAAAACAAACAGCAAAATAATCTTAATTTCTTACTACTATAGGTATGACCTAAACATGATCTTGCTGTATAGAAGATAATTTGGATGCTATAAATCGTTATATTTTGTGTGAATCATTGAAGGAACAGCAATGACTATTGCATTAATCAGAATACTGTAAGTATTTTACTGGAAGTGCAACTATGAAATTTCTCTCTCACTTTTTCCCAGAGGAGAAAAATAATCTTTTTTTACCTGGATCTGCATGAGCACGGGAACTGTTAAATCATTAAACAGATATTTCAGGTATGATGGGTTTTCTTCTTGTTTTAAAATACTTAAATAAAGCTCAGTTTTTCAAAGCATCTTTGCACTCATCATTACACATTATGACGCTCTAGATCAGATTTCCATAACTCTTAGAGACCAAGTTCTTTTGAAAGTGTTTTCACTACATGGAAACAATTTGGTTGCAAAGCTTCTCCTAACTGCTGCTGTTTTCTAAAACTCCTGATTATAATGCCAACTACCTCTTCATGAAGTAATAATCTTTATTTCCTACTTTTATAATAAACCTGATCTTGACATAAACTTCTCAGTAGAGAAGAAAATTTGGATGCTTTAAATTATTATGCTTTCAGTTATTTATTACTGTAATTATGTGCATGGTTATAAATTCAGCTGGTACTACTACGATTATTTTTTCATTTTTCATTTTAAAAATGTTCTTATTTGTTTCTAGGTGATACTTTTATTTCACTCCTTTACAACCTTTGTTAAAATAATTAAAATTCGGGAAAAGAACGTTGGGATAGAATAGCCATAAAACCTGAAAATTCTGTATCTTCAGAATAGAAATGTCAGGGTAAATTCTCTTCCTCCTTGTTACCACAGAATTTATGATGTTGCCCCCAAAAAGTGTCTGTGTTATCTATAGGTTTTGAACGTATTTTTCAATACTTTGAAGTGTCTACACAGGCATCGTGAGAGGTAGAATGGACAGTTGTCTGTATATGAGTTAGGCAACCTAGGGGCAGTCCTCTGGGAGACAAAAATGTTTAAGGCATGCTCAGGGAGATTTCCATCTCATCCATGTCAGGCATTTACTTTAAAATCAGACAAATCACTTGCTAGAAGTCTATAATTCTCTCTATAATGAGATAGCACACAGCAAGTTGGACTCAATGATCTTAAGGGTCTTTTTCAACCAAAACAATTCTATAGCTCTATGTTATAGAGACCAAGCAGACTTCTCAGAAATAAATATACACAGCTTGACCATATGCCTATGTAACCTCACCACAAACTTTGCTATTGACAGGAACTAGACTTTATGAAAGATATTTGTCCCTATTTGGAGAATGGCAAAATTTACTTTTGTTCATAATACAGAGAAGTCTTCAGCAGTCTGTAAATGGGACTGACAGGAACAGAGTAAGTTCTAGGCTTCTTGCAATGCAATCGAAATATGATCTTATTGTCAAGGATGTTCTTGAGATACAAGAAAGGAAAGTGCTCAGTGAAAGGTTTGAGTACAAAGTGAGGGAGGCTGAGAGACACCTCAGTGGAGAGGAGAGGGGATGGTAGGTTTTCATCAAACTGTGCAAGACATCAGGGAACACACAAGCAAGTGTGTAGTTTCTTTGGTTGTCTTCCAGCCACACTCATAGTTTTACCCATGCAATAAACTGGCTCTAAAAGTTATCAACATACTTGCATTGGTTTGCAAGCCCCAGGACAACCCAAGAGCGAAGGAACGGTCTGCTCTTTCCAGTGGGAAGAAGGAAGAGACCAGGCACAGGCAGGAATGCTGTTTATCCTCTTGCTTGGAAATTTTTTCTGTTTTGGTGAGTCTGTGTTAACCTCTGTCATCCTTCAGTGTTCAAAAAAGGGCAAAGGAAGCACTTGGTATGTGCACGAGTTGACATCAAATGAAAAATAGTAGCAATACCAAAGAAAAACAATAGAAAACATGTTTTACAAAGCTGAAATCTTCCTTTTCATCCAGCACTGACTTCAAGTATAGTATTATGTTTAATAAAATTATACAATTGCCTTCAAAAGAATGTCAAGAATGATACTTGTTTTTATTTCAAGTTTCCAGAAGTGTACATTGATAATGAATTACAGCTAGATATATGTTACAGCATATTCGTTGCTAGAAGAAGCTCTAATCTTTCTGCTTTGCACAAAAAAGTCATGCAAATAGCACTAGCAAAATTATTTTTACAATTTTAATACATATATCATATTTTAATTTAAACTGCACAGTACAGTAGGTTCTTTGACTTCTTAAATGGAGTACTGCAATTTAAAAACATGCAAGGACAAATAGCTGGACCAAAAATTCCACTCAGTTTTAGAATTACTGTGAAGTCATGGCCAAAAATTATGTATAATTAAACATAACTACAAAAGGTTTTCTCCTACTGGATGCCACATTACTTGCTGCCTCATTAGTAATAAGGCATATTATTCCTTGTGAGATACTGCAAAATATAATTATAGGTTATTTTGACACTTTCATTACAATCTCCTAGTTTTATGTGCAGGTGAATTTCAGAACAATCCTTCTTTGGGGGCAAAATTTTCCGTGTTTGGTTTTGCCTAAATGTTTGGTTTTGTTTGCCTTTTGAGATATGAAACTTCTGATGCATGTAACTTCAGGTGCTTTGGAGGGCAGAATAAATGCAACTCTTCAACATCACTATAAGCATTTTTTTCCTTAATAGCTAGGTAGCTAGGAAAAAAATGCCCTCTTAGACTCTGTGGTTTGAAAGTGAGAGCTTAAAGAAATCAGGATGTTCTAAACCGTTGGCATGTGTGTTGACAATGGTGGGATGCTCTGCAGCCCACCTAGGTAGCATCACTGGCCATGGGCCTCTGGCAGTTGTACTGATTCCTCTGGCCTGTTTTCCGTTCACAGGAGTGAATCTGCTTTCACTGACAGATTTGCAGCAGACAATGCCAAGAGTGTGGCCTTTTAACCATCAGACCAATGCTTCACAGTGGTTGTGCTCATGATGTTTCTCAGGATCAGCACCTTCAGAGCAGACAGATATGTCCATTTGGCATAGGTTGAAGTTCATCCTTCCTTGATTCCATACTTATTTCCTTCTTTCCTCCTTTCCTCTCTCTTTCCGTTTCTTTTTCTGTTGGCATTGTGACCTCCTGAACGCTGGGTGACTCCTGCAAGGATACTTCTCAAAGGATATATAGGGCAAAAGGAGTAAAATCCAAGATTTTACAGGCAGTACAGGGCTGTACTGCATGTTTGGAGATTTCCCAGATGAAAAATACCCTGAGAACTGCACTGAGCTTTATGTTTCAGAGGGAACAATGCATTTCAATGAAAGGGGTAATAGAAGAGAAATGACAAGGCTTCATACTATTCATGGAGTCCCCTACAAGCAATGCCAAGGGCAGCATATCCGCCTCATTTCTGCTTCTACCTGTGGCACCAGGCCGAGGACACTGGGCCCTTGCTGTGAATTGTTACCACCAGTTCAGGACTGGGCAGTCCCACACACTGACAGACATCAGTACCCAAACAGCAAGTGGCATCACTTTTCCACAGGTGATAGGTTTCCTCTGCAGGTATAGAGAAAATGACAACATGGTTGGGTTTTGTTTGTCAAGTGCAAAGATCAACTCTTACTCATCTCTAAGTGGCAGCTTAGGGTAAGATGGACCACATCCCTAAGCTGCTGGTGAATGAGTCCACAGTAAACCAGACAGTCTTAGCAGACCTAGAATAACACAGTTCTTCCAAAAGATCTTCATTAATTTCTTGTCCCACTGGATGCACACTGAGAAAGCATTTCTCCAATATCGCTATTACAAGGCAGGGGTTGTGTCAGCCCTGAGTTTTCTTGACGTTTAAGAGCTTCCATTACTACAAAGAGTTCTCTCACTTCTTCACAGGGTTATTTCAACTCTCAAATGCCTATCTTTGGAAATATATGCATCTTTTTAAATCCAAAGCTGTTACAGATGAAGATGAACTAACAAAAAAAGGTGGTCCTCTGGAAAGATTCACAGCCCTATTTAGCCTCATTCTTTTTCAAAATTGGCATGTTAATAATTTATCTGAAGAAGACTATCTGGTATAACACAAAATCTTTCCTGTATCATATCCAGAGCAAAGTACAGAAAAGGTCTGCACCTGGGATATCTGGAAAAGTCTAATGCAAAGACTATGAGTATAATATGTTGGGGAAAGCCAAACACAAACCTAAGGAGCACTTACATGTGTTTTTTGCATTTTGAGTTGCTTTGTATAGCATAGACTGTGCTTTTCTACCTACACAAACTGCTTGAATTTCTGAAAGCAACTTCTCTGATACTGTGTACCTCTTGTGGAACTTTCACTGATAAGCTAGGTTCTGCTTCATTCCCCTGTGACTTTCAGAGATATCGTGGGGAAATTTTTGTGGCATCTGCCTAACAACAGAGCACTGAAGTATAGGGATTCCTATTATCTGAGGGCTTGTCTGGAGACTGTAGGGCAGAGGACAACAAACTGTTCTGTCATAAGCTGTCACAAAGTCAAGAGTCAACAGGAATAAAGCGTGTAGAGTGTATTGTGTCCCTTCATCCAGTGACATGGAAAGGGTCTTTTGTCCCATTCCTCCTGCCCTTGAAGGGATCTGCTTTGTATATCCCAACCTGTGCTGTGTTGTGCCATACCTCTTTGTACTAGCACATGCTTCGATTCCCAAACACATTTGACTCGGGACTCAAAGTGTCCTTAACTTGTCCCAAAACTCATAGGGAAACAGTATCATGCATTTATGTGGCATATTTCAATAGTGACAGGAGGGACAGTGTCATGTGGTATATACATATGGTTCAATGGAGCATTGGAAAGGTCCTGCCACACAGTTGCTACTACTTGTGAGTTTGGTAGTGTGCCCAAACAATTCCCATCCTGCACTGTACAGAAATCTCTGGGGTGTTCTGGATTCCCGCAAGAGCTTACAGTGGAAATTGGGTGAGATCTGGCATAGCAGTGTAGATTTGGATCATTTTATCTCCTTTAGATTTCCATCATTTTAATAATATTTACTTGTCATTTTAATAATTATTCTCCTGTTAGAAAATACTATAAGGAGATATAAAATTACTTACCTGCTTAATGTAGTCTAGTCCCTCAGGTAAGTATATTATCAGTTCCTATTTTTAAAAGCATATCCTGTGCACAGGTGACTGGAAAGGATATTAATAAGTCTTCCTCTACAATAGATAAATATTTATAAATAAAACATGTATTATTTACCTGATAGATGCCCTGTCAGAGCTGTTCTGGCCTTTTGCACATTGTAAATATGTGTTCAGGTGGATCCAATTATTTTTAATTGTGTATTGTGAATATTCATACTTTTAAAGATTGCTAAATTGATACTAGTTAAATACCTCCAAAGCTGTCACAGATGAAGTTCAGAAGAACACTGACCTAACACTGACCTCATCTTCTACCTGAAAGCAACAGCCTCTGAAGGTGTTGAAAACTAGTTCATTATTCATTTCTTCATAGGCTCGTGTCTTCTTTCAATTTAAGTTGTCATGTTGGTTCTACATGGTGATATATTTCTCTTCATGGCAGATGAAGAGGCTGAGTTAAATCCATTTTATGAAGGTCATCTGCAGCTATGAACCCTGATCTCAGTAGTGAGATGCAAGTGTTTTATTCACTGTATCAGGTTGTCCTTCTCACGTACAGTGGTAGGACATATTTTTTTAACAAAATTCAAACACTCTTATGTCTGATGGCCCGTAATAGCCTGTCATTGGTGTATGTGTTAAAACTTTATTAAACAAGAATACAAAGTGGCTCCTATAGCTTTATTGTAGGATGCGTATTCAGGGAACATGATCAAACTTCTTAAATATATGTAGTGAAAAAAATCTAGACTGTTTCCAAGTTAAATGCTCCTATGTTTAAATTTCTGCTCTATTTTGCAAATTAACAAGGATAATTACACATTTTAGAGGTGGCCAAACTTATCACGAAAAGGATGTCACCTGGTGCATGCAGCTCCTTCCCTTTCATGTTGACTGTCCAGAATATAGTCACTGTTGTCATTTTCCATTTAGGCCACACACTGATATCCACATGGGAGGTCTGTTGCACCATTTCCTGGTTTGTTTCATTGTACTCTGAGTTGTTACGAGATTCCTTTCCGCAAAAAAGGAACAATATTCTTGACTGAAATGAACTGCATTCTGGAATCTTGCCGCTCATTGCTTTCAGATGGTTTTATAGTTTTTTGTCTACTGAGTTGGTCTTGCTATTTTTTGTTTATTTTGGTGCTAAAGAGAAATGGGAGGCACATAAGTATTGTCTTCCAATTTTTGGAAATTACTGCTGACATGCTACTACAAAATTCTGGTATTTATCAAAAATAGCAGATAAATTTCAAAGCAAGAAGTTAGTTGATGTATAGAATGCACTAAAGAACACAGGGAAATTTTGTGAGTAGAGAAATGCACTGCATTTTAGGATGTATGGGTTTAATTTTCTGGTGTTATTTTAGATTCCCATAGTCTTGAAAGCTGTTGAAGGAAGTCAACCAATAATGACACTACACTATGACTTAAATCAATCCACTATTCTAATGCAAGGTTCCCTTAAAGAAAATGCACTGTTTCAAAAAGCTCTCAGTTTTGACCTAGTAATAAAGTAACATGATTTGCTGATACATGAAAAGCAGAAAGCAAAATAGTCTTCCATACGACTAGTCTTCTTTAAAAGGAATTAGAAAAATAAATTTATGTTTCTAAATCTTACCCAAACCCTGGATTTTAGACAGTTTTTATATCTTCTGATTTTTCTTTATAATGGTATATGCCAGCTCTGAGAATTTTAAAAATACTAGTGTGACCAGCCAAGCAAGGAATGAAGTGCTGAATTCTGGCTGGAGGAGCTCACTCCTTGCTCCAGAAAATTTATTTCTTTTACTTAGGTAGAGTTATTGCATAAATTGGATAGTTTCTAGTATTTTATTGTTATATTCAGGCATGCTATCATGATCTCAAATTCTCTTTCTAAAGAAAAAGAGCAGAGCACAAAACCAAAGTTTCTGTGCCTCTGTTACAAGACTTCATAGCTTAAATTCGTGACTAATATGTCACAAATAGAAGGATATACTGAAAACGAAGTTGACTGCATTCAGGTAATTCAAATACCTGTCTGTTGTTGATGAAGTTAATACTAAACATTCAGGCACATACATTAAAAAACAGCCAACCAAACAACAAAAAACCCCCAAAGTAATCCAGACAGCAAAACCAGCTAGCTCTTACCACTGCTGTGGTTTTCAACCCAGCTATCAGCCATCAGTGGTGCTACAGGAAGGGAAAGTAGAGACAAGTCTTCGTTTATCATGTGGAAGGTGAAAAAAATTATAATTTTGATTTTTTTGCAAAGAATTTATCCTACCTCTGCCTTGTGTCGTGATAATGTCTTGTATCACATGGAGAATGTTTTGCCATAAAAGGCTTTGGTAAAGTGTTTCTGCATGGAGAGGAGTAGTTTACATGTTAAAAAAATCCAGACCAAATATAAACAGATTAATATAGAGATCATTAGAGCTATTTACTAGATAGTTAACTAAAACTAGTTAGCTGGAGAAATGAAATCTTGTTCCATCTAGAAAATTTGAGAGATTTCTCCAGGAACTGTTTTATTTCTCTAAGAAGATTCAATATGATCTCTTGAGCAAGGAAAGGTGAAAAAATCTTTGATTTCCTTGCAGTGTAACTCCTGTATTTCAAAATGCTGTTGGAGTAGACATGGAACTCTGTAAGCAAGGTTGGATTTCTTTAATCAAAGCAAAAAAAAAATCACAGCCTGATGCCATGCCTCCATTAAAATTAAGGTCTACTACTTAAACTGTCATAGTTGTTTGTTACACGTATTTTTTATTTATTTACTCACCACCATTTGAGAGTTAACCTGGAAAATCATTAAAACTTCTTTTGAGATAAATGTTAATATTGTACCCACCATACATCCTATAGAGTCCAACACCTCGCAAAGCTGGGAATGCTAAAAAATACTTTCTATATTACCAGCTTCCCAGAAAAGATGGCTAACATCCAGAAGAAACTGTTCTAGGATACTTAGTTGTCCCTTTTGGGTCAGACTCTTGAACTAGAATATGCAGAGTGCGTGAGATCTGCACCTGCAGAAATGGCTTTTATGAGAATTTTCCTCCTTGCGTTTACATTGTGTTTGACATTTTTGAGGCTGATTTCTTCCGTGAACTCTTAGCCTATGGCTGGGGGCTGGAATTAGATTAAGCTCATTCTCAACATAAAAGACACGAACAAGGGAAAAACACAAGCTTGTATTTCTGAGTAGCTGAAATATGGGTTTTGGCTTGATTGCACAGTCTTTATTCATATTAATAAAAACTTATCAAGGAAAACAGGCTTACCAGTTTCAATAGGAAAGAAAAAAACAAAACCAACAAAAACCACCAACACAAAACAACCCAACAAAAACCTCAGTGACTACTGTGAATAAGTATTTATCCACAAAAGCAAGATTTGCACAGTCTAGTCCAGTTAATAGTAAACTATTATAGACATTTACTTGCCTATCTTTTGTATGATTCTTGGCCAGAAAGCCTTGAGGATAGAGTACTCTGCTGTTCTTACTGGAGGAAAGAAGAAAAGCCAGTTCTGACCAGCCTTATTTGCATGCAATTTACCCATAATTCCACCTGCCAGCTTTTGATTTTTTGATTTATTTGTGCCAGTGGGTGGTTTGGCACCTTACTGCTCCCAGGAACAAGGGAAGTATAAAGCTGGTTTGGAAGCTACCTTTTTCTCTCAGCTGTGACAAGTGTAAACTCAGCATAGCTGAATGCTCGGACTTGGCCCGACAAAAATACTTTGGCACTTAGAGCTGTATCAAAGTCCAAGATCCAGTTCAGTTTATTGCTGCCTAACCTTGCAGCTCCCTCCATTTTTTAGGAATAAAAGCCTCCTGATACTCATCTAGATACTTAAATGTCTGCTTGTGGACACTCTGAGAATTGCCATCACTCATGATGTGCTGTTCATTAGGTGCCTCATTCATACTTGAGATGTATAGGTTTAAGATTTTGACATTTTGCTGACTGGTTCATTGTGGGATCTGCTTGGGAAAATGTGCTGTGGACACACTGATTAGTGTGTCCACGTGAAAACATGGTGTGAGTAGATAGTGAGTGCTTCAGCTCCTGGGCACCTTATTCTCTTTCCTCAGCATACTGAGTCTTCAACTACATCTGCAAAGTGGGATGACTGAACAGAAACTACAGAGATATATCAAGAAATACTCAACAACCAGCCACTGGAGTACTTATCAGAAGGCCGGGAGGTACAGGCTAAATTCTCAGGGAACAGAAGAAAGATTTCATCCCATACGCCAACTAAAAATGAACATAAAAAGCGAACACCATCAACAGCAGTTTGTGTATTTTACAAGACATGAGTGTGTGCCTTAGTGAGAGTTTTCATAGCTGTGAATTTAAAGCAAGAGGAGTTGCCTTCTTCAGACAGGGTCACTGCCTAATTAACTTTAAATGGCAGTTCTTAAAGCTCTGCTTCAAAATGTCCCATTCAGCATTCTGGCTTCCATGGAACTGTTTTGTGTAGCAAACTCTGCCCCTAGAAGCAGATAGGGGCCTAACTCTGGCCTTTGAGGTGCCCAGTTTTGTACAGCTAGCTAGTAGGTTTAGTTACGTTATTTAACTCAAGAGAGAGATGTTTGCCTTCAGCTGACCTAACTAAAACCAATATAACATGATTTCATGTTATGCACATTAGAAACAGATATAACGGTTACTCACCGATCAACTGTAAAGGATTATACTGAAGAATCAGACTCCTCTAGTCCTCTGAAATACTCAGTTGCCATTTTTAATTTCCATTAAAATACAATTTCATAAACTTTCTATCTTCAACAGAAAAAAAAAATAAAATGTGCTAAATATAAATAACAATTTGCTTTCATTGACATCAGTGTGTTTTCTCCACTAACATGATTGTCAAGAAGTTTTTTTCTAGGTTGTCACTGACATTTGGTTCATGGTGACTGTGGCAAGTGGGTGAATATGTATGATCATTTGTGTAAATCTAGTACTAAAGGTGGAAGAATGATCAAGAAATATTAATGTGTTGCTTGCCCAGATAACAACCTTAAATATCCCTGTACAGTATATAAAAAAACAACACACAGACCAATTTTTCTATGAGTACATGTTCTCCCAGCTCAACCATTCTCCTGTTCCTACTGCTTTCTGAGGATTTTCAGCTGTTCTTTAGCTTTGCATCACTTTGTTTGATCCTAAGTAAATGGCACTAAATCCATTTGCTTAGTTTTAGGAATAATTCTCCCAGACAGATTCAGTCTGCTAAAGACTGGGCACTGATTAAAGGTTTTAAGCAGAATGGAAAATACACTTTTATTGAGGAGAAAACTGCATTCACAGAAGGATGTTTTTCTTTGCCGAGGAAAAAAAAAAATAGTTCCTGCTATGTACATCATGAGAAAACTCATCCAATGGTAAATCTGGAAATGGTCATTAGTACAACAAAACCCTATTTTGTTCACTTCACACCACTTCCCTAATGTGAAGTTTCACTGATACTTCTCTCTACGTATTCAGGTGGAGGTGAGGGAAGGACAATATGAGTCTACATAATTTTGTGCATGAAGTTGAGAGTTTGTTTATGTTAAGAGATTCATATTCTTAGGCTTCCTTTATCCTCGAACTAAAAAAGATTATCAGTTAGATGGTGCAGAGCAGGAGCCTAAGGCACTCAGATGTGTTTTCTGGAAAAGTCTGCTTGTCACATTCTCCATCAACTGTACACAAAGCTAAAGGTGCTGGGCCTCTTAAGCCAGATGCCTAACACAGACTGTGAGAATACCTTCAGTGTTTGTGATGCTTTGAATGTGGAAGCCAATTTGTATGCTTTATGGGTTATCTCGAGGTGGTGATGTGTTTTTTTATTTATTTCTCGCCCCACCAAGTGCAGGACTACTCCAATTTTTGCATTACATTTTGATTTAGGTATAATTTAGCATGCTTTTTAAATTGTATCTTCATATCCTACAAACTTAAGAGTACAGACAATTGTTTCCGATATTTGCATTTGCATTTGTCAAAACAAAGAACTGGGATGGTCAGGAGAAGGGAAAAACTAAAGAAAGCAGCATACAGTAGAAGAAAAAGATATTTAATGACACAAGTTATTGAACAAGTCATCAACTCCAGTTCATTGTTAGTGCAACTCTTTTTACAGAAAAACATTAAATAAATAAAAGAACCCATACTTCACAATTTTTAACTACTTTTTGTATTTTTTTTTCCTTCTCTGCTTCTTTTCCTTGAGAGCTATATGTTTTAGTGTTCTGTTAGAGATTCTTGGAAGCAACTGAGAACTCTGTTTTCAAGTTGTGCCACAAGTTGGCTGTTTTTCTCTTGTAGATGATCTTTCTGAATAATAATGAAAATTTTAAGGAAGTTCCTACTTCCACCCAAAAAGCCGACTGTGTCCGTGTCGCTTCCATTGCTCTCATAATTTCAGTGGACAATAAATAAAAAATAATGTGTAGAGTCACAGATAGACTGAAGAAGATAAAAGGATACATTCAGCTGTTTCTGGGATGAGATAGAGGGCCAATGTGGAAAAACAAACAAACAAACACACAATTATGTAGTGAACTGCTTTATTATATGCAAATATACGAGGAGGAGAACTGATGTTGTCTGGGTAACTTTAATTTTGGCATTTCTTAACATTTAAGTGGCAGCTTTCCAATCTAAAGCACAGGTAAACATAGCTAAACTTATTATCAGGAATCTACTCATCTGTGTATATACAAGCATCATTTTGAAGTTTATGTCACTAATTAGTTCTCTTAACTGTTTAAGACAAAACATTGAGATTTTAAAAGATACTTTCATCATAGCTGTAACTTGCTTATTTTAGAGGATGGCTTTCAGGATGAAAGGAGAATTGAAAAGGACTTCCGTATACAGTCATAAGATGTGGAGTAACATTATTTCTCCCCTGAAAATATGTAGCTGGTAAAAGGATGCATAAGTATTTGCCAGATGTATCCATTCCAGGGAAGACAGGATGAACGTGAGAAAGGTGTACAGATGGCCAAGGTATTTCAGCTCAGGTGACAGTATCATTTGTACCAAACCATGACATGAGAGAGCTGCATCAGTACTGACATTGCATATGAATGTTGAAAAGTCTGAACAGATTGTCGGTAAAGAGTGACAAATAACCTTTGGTGACCTTGTTGCTACTTGGACTGCAGCTCTGCTTCAGCAGGCCCAGTTATGAACAAAATGGGCTTCTCTAAGCCGTGTGCATCCCTGGCCTCAGGAAAATTCACTGAGGACTGCCTGGCTGACAAACTGATTTATTCCCCAACTTGCTTTCCAGGTTGCTAGTGATTACCGTGATTTTTTATGTAAAATCATAAGACTTGACTTTTTATTTGACATTTTTTTAAGATGTTTTGGATATAAGTATAAATGTTTGGCTTGATTTTTAGCAGAGGTTTGTATTCCACTGTCGTGTATCTTTATTGCTTCTGTCCTTAATTATACTTCCATGTCCAAGAACACAGAAACAACTTTCTCAGCACCAGCCTGACCTAGTATTGGACATTACAATGTACGATACAGGAATTCTGTTCTCAACTGTACAAAGCTTCAGCTTAGATACTTGGCAGTATCATGGTTTTCACATTTTAATTCATTTGTATTATGCACCTATACAGTAAGCATTTATTATTTTCATTTGATAGTTGTGGAAACCAAGGTACACAGAAATATGTTGCCCCAAATTCTCTAGAAAGCTGGGGATTAAAACCAGGTTTCCTGAGTTCATCTATGAGTCACTATGCAGTCTGTATGAATAGATAACTCTGCCCTGCATCAGCTGAAAACCCTAGCTGCTTTGAAGTGTGTGATCTCTGTAGATTTTGAAGAGTAGCTTGTCAGAGAAAATAAAAAAGTGCATGTGTGATGAAGGATTGAAGGCCAAGGAAGGCAACAAAGAAAAAGAAATATTTTCTTCCAGTTAACCCTAGAATAAAAACAGAATATTAAACTGTTATCCCCTGAAAAACTGAATATTGAACAGATATTCTCTTCGGACCAAGATATGTTTGGCTATAAGGCACTTCCTCTAACCACTAGAAGAAGAGAGAAAGTACCAGAAGACTCTACAGCCTTTTTTGTCCCTTCTTCTGTTGCTTATGAGCCTTGTACACAGTCCATGCAGGGACTATCACAGGCCATTCTTAAAAATAAACAAACAAATATTTTTGGCATCCTTCACAGATCATTTCCATTCCCCAGGTAAGTGAGTCACAGTGAAATGAAGAATTACATGCAATTTTTTTTCTGACCAAGGAACAACTCAGTTTAGCTTTTGTCACGAACGTTTTCTCTCGTATCCTTGTTTTCCACAGAAATTACTCATTTGAGTACTGACAAAATACATCACTGCGTTGCCTTCTGACTGTGAAAGATCACAGTCTGAGGATCATCACCATAAAAAGGGTATCAGTAGGATTTAATAGATTCCAGTGGGTTTTGGATGAGGACCAGAGAGAGCTGGTATTTTTAATGTAGTTACCTTGAGCTAGACATTCTCTTTTCTCTATCTGTCTATCTCTATGCTATGATTCAGTTTTGAATAAAGCTGTGTGTGTGTAAGTAAGTCACTGAAGTTCATTTTTTATTTCCTAAGTTACTTCTTTGGCTTATCAGGTAGAAGTCTGGGCTTTTGCGGCTGGAGGTCGTCAACTCTATTTACAATGCTGAATATATAAGGTTGCCTGACAATCTTGCTGTTCAGAGATGGAAGCAGATTGTTACAACGGTGAGGGTAGTATAGTCTTGTTTCAGAATTTTTTACTTCAGGGCAACACATCATATCTAAATGGAAAGGAAAATTAACACTCAGACTGCAGCTTCTCAGACAGAAGGCAAGGTGCAGTCTGACACATGAATTCCATAATTTTCAAAAAGTTGTAAAAATCCTCTTCGCTTTTTACTGATTTTTTTGTTCAAAATTCCTATTACATAAACCTTATTTTATAATTTCACTGATCTGACACATGTTCCTTTGAGACTGGGCATAATGTTTTTATAGCTTTTAAAGATTTTTTTTTTAGAGTGATGGAAAGAGAAACAGATTTTAAAACCACTGCCATTTAATGGAAAAACAATATAGCACCTGGTTCAAACTGTATGCAAAATATGGCATTTGTGAATATGCCTCTTTACAATGTGCTTATGTGATTTGCTCCAACAATTAATCAATGAAAATTAAAAAGTTTGAGAAATAAGTTGTACATTTTTGGATTTGAAGTTTAGACAGCATTTTCTTAAAACTCAAAAAACTCCAGAGCAGAATATACTTTGAAAGTCTCTGTCAGAGGCTGGCACAAACATTTCCTGGGATGACATCCAATTAGTGGCAGCACAGAAACAGTCAAGCATTTTCATGTTGGTCCATCCATCTGCTGCAGTTGTTTAGTAACTTAATCTGCCCCTAACAGTACAGTATCTGAATGCCTCCAATTTAGTGACACAATCTAAATAGATTAAATAAATTTGGTTTTTGTTCTGTCTAGGAAGATAGTCCCAAAAGAGTCCTTAAAAGATGCTGTCATATAGATGAAAAAGGTTATTTGTGAAGTCTGAAATAGAAAAACAAATTTTGTAATTCCTTCTGAAGTATGTATCTTTTCTGGAGTGGGTCTCATTATCTAGGTCCCATCTTTGCTGAGTGTCTCATGCATCAGTCATCCCTTCATTTTTCCTGAGGAAAATAGTTGTCGTGAAATGGCTTGATCCGTGGGCACATATAAGATGAAGATCTTTGAAAAGATATATTAGTGTCAAAGAGTGCTCCAGCTTAGATCTGACTCTAAACTTGTCTTGGTCAAATTATTGTTTGCCTCAGGAAAGGTGGTATACTCATGAATGTTAGAAGCAAAAATAAGTGTTGTAAGTCTCTTAGTATGGGTACTAGATGTTCTATATTGACATTTATTTTCCAGAAAAAATAGAAGTCAGAGGAAACACAGGTGATCTTTTTTGCTGTCACAATTTTCATGACTGCATGAGTAGATTAAACTCTTGGGAACAGTGGGATTCTCACCCTGGTCTCAGGGCCAACCAAGGTAAAAAAAACCCCACAGTTTTGCCAAAACAGATACTTAGTATTGTGTTTGTCTTTGGAATTATTTGTGTATTCTCTAGTCTTTATTTTATATATATATAAAGTTATCAGCTCATTCCCTGGAATGTTGAGGTGTGAGTGTATATGTATAGTTTTAATTTTGAGAGTGCTGGTTGGAATGTAGGTAACTTTGTGGTATTTATCACTTGACAGCCAATCTTAACAGACTTATTGTATCTATTGTCCAAATTACTTTGCCAAGGATCTCCAAGAAGTTACGACAGGAAGAAAGTGAATATTTATTATCCTGGAAGTGAGGTTTATTAGCCTGTAATCTAATATCTGTTATTTCATACATAGCAGATGATGATTTTTCGTGGCAAGGAAATAGCTAGCTTGCTATGCGGTAGATTGAAATCTGTCATCTTCTCCAAAAAATAGTGCACGTGTTTTGACTGAGACCAACTGGTATGAAAGGCCACCATGGGAAGGTCTTTCATCAACAGTTCCAAAAACAGAAAATGTTGTCATGAGGTCGTGTAATGAAATGGAAGTATTAATGCTGGTAACTGGCAGAACACATGTGATGAAGCATCTATTTGCAATGAGCCAAATAAGGCTAGTGTCTATAAAACTGGTGTTGTGTCACGTATCAAGCATGCATATAGAAAGTGCTACCTCTTTAAAACAAACAAAAGGCAATTTAAATAGGATGAAAATAAGCATAAGTTGTGTATAAGATAGCCCATTGTCAGCAGCCCTGGGGAAGGACAAATGAGACTACAAACTCCACAAAACACGAAAGTACAGTGTTTTGAGGGAACGTTAAGAAAGCACCGAGACATGCAGTACACACATGGCACAACACATTATAGCCATGTTTCTAAGAATGTACAGGTTTTTTATGGCTTTACCCAAGCATGTTGAAAAGTACTTTTGTGTCATAAAATCAGTTTATCTATGACATATAATAAAGTATAAAAAAATTCAGCTTCACCCATGCTACTGATGTCATATTAACACATATGTTACTGAACAAAAATAGCTTGAATTCTACACGTAGCAGTGTGTCACTAAATGTATAAATGGAAGAATTAAAAGTGAAGAAGTGTACTAAAATGTCTCTTAAAGTCAATACAAGCATAGTGGTTTGGGAAACATTTGAGAAGGTAATCAAGGAGCACACATTTGGAACAAGTTAAAGTAAAAACACAAAGGTACATCATTGATTTTTCCTGTAATTCATAAATGTATTATAATAAGCATCATCCTCTTAGATGACCCCTTAATGCTTCATTTCCAATTAAAAAAAAATCAAATCATCATGAAAAAATCGTCATCCTTCTTACCAATATTTATAGTTACCAATATTTGTAGTTACTAAACAACTTGGGATATGTTATTTCAATGCTTAGCCCAAATAAAATTATATTTATAGACAATTACAGACTGAAATGTCAAGAAAGAACTTTTCATGATCCCAAACATCCTCTTCAGTAACAATGTCAGCAGATTTAATATTCCATTTGTTGTATTCATGAACTTTCTATCCATTCTTTTTTTTTTTCCAGGCAAAGCATCAATCCATAATTCGTTTGAATACCAGCATATCACACTGGAACAACAGGGTGTTGTGTGTCAGGGTATGTTTCCTCTTGGTAATGAGAACACTTTTGAACACATTCATTCGTCTCTCATTTCTTAATAGGATTAGTAAATTATTTGTTCAGGCATTTATATAATGTCTAGTAGATTTCATAGAATCATAGAATCATAGAATAGTTGGAGTTGGAAAGGACCTTCAAAGGTCATCTTTTCCAACTCCTCCTCAATGAGCAGGGACATCTGCAAGTTGATCACGTTGCTCAGAGCCCCGTCCAGCCTGGCCTTGAATGTCTCCAGGGATGGGGCATCTACCACCTCTCTGAGAAACCTGGGCCAGTGTTTCACCACCCCCATTGTAAAAGATTTCTTCCTCATGTCTAGCCTGAATATCCCCTCCTCTAGTTTAAAACCATTACCTCTGGTTCTATCGCAACAGGCCCTGCTAAAATGTCTGCCCCCAATTTTCTTATAGGCTCCTTATAATCTGACAGTATCATTTTGAATTATCCTTAAAACTTTATTTTTCAATGATGTCTACATAAAAATCCTTACTGACACTAAAGCTGCTGCAAAGATGATTTTCTAGCAGATTGACCAACACTGTCTCATTACTGAATGTGTCCATCTATTGTATATTGGCTTGAAATATCAGTGTTTTAAAGCTGTAACATTTAAATTGCAGCATAATCCTGTTTGTGTGTGTGTTTTTATTGCCTGGTGCATTCAAATCCTTCTCCACAATGATAAGTGCATTCCTTCATTTCACTGTAATAGCGTTGTCCTGGATTTCATCCGTTTGGAAATTACATATTAAAAGTAATGAGGGATTGCATTATTATTTCCTCTGGTAGTTGAGATAAAACAACAGTGAATTGTGTTTGCTTGAATTACTTAATCTTAAATACAATTTCTAGTCTTCTGAAACAGAAATCTAATTGAAGAAAGATAAAATATCCAAGGAATTTGAAGCTGTGCATCTAATCATCCAAACTCTGGTTTCCTTTTATCATAAATTGCTGATAACTGTTTCTTTGGTATTAACCCATAGCACTCCATATAATAACTGCAAATACCGACAAATACAGAGGTCGGCTTAATTCTGGAAAGCATATTTTTTTCATACTTCTCCGTGGGCACAGCAAACTATGATTTTACTGTGCCATGCATACTGTCTGTTTTCCCACAGGCCTCCTACACACACTTCGCAATGAAGTGAAGAAACATGACATACAAAGTAAAAGAAAAATATCTTTGTTAGCATCAGAGATACAAGGAAGTAGAACTGGGGAGGACAGCATCTATAGGAGTTCTGCTATTACAAAATGGAATTCAGTCTATCAAGTACTGTGAAGTAAAGTGTCACTAGACAGTTGTGTTGGGAAAAAGGAGCCTGAGCTGCAAACTGTGGGATCAATGCCATACTTACACATTCACGCCAATTCATGCTTTTTTACCCAGCACCAAAATGGCACCAGTTAAGACAAGAACAACTGCATACACATGTGGCAGATGTACTCGATCCCCGCCCCTGGCCAAATCAGCAACTGTTTGGCTCAGGCTATACAGGAGGGAAAGGCTTGAGCTGCAGCTGGGCCAAGAACTCCTTTTAGGAAACCCGCAAGGAAGCAGAATGCAACTGAACAGCGATAAGTTGTGGGCACAAGGAGTCTCGTGGAGACCTTTCCCACTGTATGCAATTTGGCTACGTCAACCACTTGAATCTATAAATATGACAAGCCTGGGTGAGTCTACTGTGAGCTCTCTCTGCTAAACCAGATGGCTGTATGGCGATGGTTTTACTACTCACAGGTCAGTGGATGAGCCTAATTTAAGTTTCATATCGATCATTCAGCTTGAGTAAATGCATACTAAATACAATGAATCATCTAGAAGTATAAGGTTGTATGATTTTTAATATACTCTCTGATTCACGGTACTTAGTAAGCTGGATTTGCTGAAATCTTAAGCTGTGAAGTTCTGCTCGTATTTACCAAAAGCAACTACAAACTACACAGAATACTTGCAAGTTAGGGTCTAGTTTGCACTTTGCTGGGAAGAATGGAATTGACTGGGGAAAAAATAATGATTTCAAGGCTAACGCGGAGACATTACAGACATCGGCAAAACAGGGTCTGTTTTGCACTTCACTGAGAAGAATTTATTCAGAGAGAGCAGCACCTGCAAGGCAATGAACTATAAACAATATCTACAGCTGAACAAAACAAAGACGCATACGAGATCAGTGAAAAAGATCCAGTGAGAAGCAAGAAGACCCGAAAGTGAAATATTGCTGTTGGACTGAATTATAGTATGAATAGTCTGTAGAGATATAAAAGTCTATGGTTTTCTACACTTAGGTTGGACCCCTGCGCAGGTACCCAGATTGAGCTAGCACTCCCGCTATTCTACTCCATTACTTTTTTTTTGTTTTATTTCTGAGAATTTTGTTTTGTGAAAGTCTGCTCTGCATACAGTTATCAGGCCTCACCTGAAAGTTTGCTTCTGCAGTTCTAAAATACAGACTCCGGAGCGAATGGTTATCAGGGAGGCAATGCCTAAAAATTTGCTCCGCGAATGGACACCAGGTTCCTGGAAAGAAGGCAAGCAGTGTTCAGCTTGGCATATTTCCTCCATACAGTAAATAATAGAGTGAACCTGCCACCGAACTCTTTTAAGTCACGCTTTTCTTTGAGAACCCTAAACATTGTTCTGCAGTAAGCAGAACCCTAAATCACTCCACTGTGACAGCACATCATGCCCTATGCCACCCCTTTCAGACACAGATGGTTCTAGGTACTGATGCTTAACTTTAGCAGCAAGAGTCACCTAAATGCAGATGTTTATACAGAAGAAATTTGTATTAGATATACTTTTTACTTAATGATTGCTGCATGCCCAGCCACTGGGCAAGGAGAGCAGGGTCAAGGCAGTGTCTGGAGTTTGGGAAGAAGCAGGCAGGGGCGCAGGAAGAGGGCAAGCTGGCAACTCAAGGGCAGGTGGGAGCCTCCTAACAACAATACACAGCCAGACATATGAGAAGGCAGAAAAAAGATGGCTTTTTCTACAGGCCTAGAGGGGGCTGAGTGTGGTTTGCTTGAGCTTTGGAAACTACTGAGAGGTGCTAGAATGTAATTGAGAGAAAATGACTGGCTTTGCAAGGACTCAGGGGAAACACTTGATAACAAAACCTTTTATATTAATCCATCCACCCAGCAAATCTGAGTCTTCACTGTGTTAAAAGTTATATAGATTATACTCTAAGAAGCAGTAGCATTATGTATCCAAAGGTCTTCTGCTATTTCTGTGGCACAAAAATGTGGCTAATTCAAGGTCCTATAGCAGAAAGAAAATTTATCTTTCTTTAGCTTGAATTGAGGAAGAAAGATTATTCTGGTAGTTTTTAATATCTAAACTACAAGGACAAAGAGGAAAATTGCAAGGGAAGCTAACTACTATCCCTTCATCTTACTTGTTACTTTAGACTGTTACTTCACAGCCCTCTGACTCTGTGTCAGAGTTCTTCTTGTGTTTGTTTTTTTGACAGATACATTAATTCCTGCAGTGTATGTCTAGTGCCTCTATCAGAGATGGTAGCAGCTGGTGGTCAATGTGAGATTTAAAAGCCAAAACCTGTACTCCAAAGATTCCTGCCTATAATGGTGACATTGTGTTAACTAATTATCCTGAGATGTCCAGACTGCCTCCAAGAATTTATTTTTTGGATCCTACATGAAAAATGAATGGTTCATAAATGCCTGAAAAAAAAAAGAACTCAAGCATTAAAATATTAATAAAATTGCAAGAACTGGATGGTCTCAAAAATAGGCTTTTTACATGAAAAATGTATGTCTTGTTTTTTAAATTTTTTTAAATTCACCATAGCTAAAAATTATTAAAATACTAAAAGTATTAAAATGAAATATTAGAGCCACTTTCTAGAAATATTACAATTTACTAATCAGTCCTGCTCCCCAAGATTTTCTCTCAAGTTATTTGGAAGTAATTTTTCCAGTATATTTAACAAGAACTGCTTTGGACGGCAAGGTTGATTGACCTTGGCTGGCTGCCAGACCCCAAACCAGTTGCTTTCTCCTTTGGCCTCTTCAACTGATCAGAAGAAGATGAAAAATCTTGTGGGTCAAATTAAAGAGAAGGAGAGTGCTTATGAGGTACTGTACTGTCAAAGCAGACTTAACTTGAGAAAAACTAATTTGGAGACAGCTGAAGATTACCAGAACACACAGGCCTGATGATAAAGAAATTAGGGACACAAGTTCCAATACATTGTGGACTTGCATGCAGGTAACTTTACTAGAGGACTCTTGGTCTTTCCTCTGCTTTTTTCTCAGAGTACAGAACAACTTGCATACAGTTTGATCTTGAACTCCGCTAGGATTACTTTAAAATTAGAGGTGTAATTTTTGTGGAAAGTCTCCTAGGTGCAGAGTTCTCTCAGAAATATATATGTGTTGTAAATAATTTTCAGGCTATGAGAGAAAACTATGAGAGAAAACACAGAAAACATATATGGTGTTTCCCTGGAGTACTTTCTCTTCTCCAGCTTCATGGTTTTTATCTATTTAGATACCTTCTGTGGGTTTATCTTTGAAGCATTTTACTAGTTTCTCTCAAACTCATTTCTGGTTTTGATCTTTAACATGCTTTGGTGAAAAGCTCTATTTTCTCCTTGTTGCCCAAAGAATTACCTCCTTTTCTTTGTTTTGAAGTTCATGTATAAAATTATCAAACTCAAAAAATTTTCTCTCTTTATTAGATGGCTGTGCCAGAACTTCACTTGAAAGATGATTAAAACATCTCCCAATTTCTGTTCTAAATGCGTTCGTGGCCACTTCATTCCCATTTGTTTTGTGTTAATTATCTGATAGTTAATATATTGATTCTTTCAGAAAAACTTGCTATGTCCCTTCCTAGACATCATTTTGCTAGACTAAACACACTAAACATTCTAGCATCTGCTCACAAAATATTTTTTTATTTTGTTCTCTGCCCTGCACCTTTTCTAGTATTAATGGATGTTTGTTGGGGATTAAAACAGACATGGAAGAGAAATAAATCCCGACTATTGCCTCCTACCTCTGGAGATTCTTTTGTCCATGTTATTCCTTTGTGTTTCTTTTAGCTGTGATATGCTAACATGCTTTGTGAAACTTGTGATAGTACCACTCTTTTATCAAAAGATTTTCCGTTAAAGATGTTGAAGAAATTAAACACCGGATTGTCATTTATCCAGAGATCTATAAACAGCTCTGGTCTTACAATAAAAGAAAGAAAGAGAATGTGAACAATATGCAAGACATAACCCTCAAACAAAAACAAGTTGTAGTTAGAGACAGACCTCAGCCATACCCGCTGCATCTTGGTAATCTTTGGAGAAGTTCCAAGTCCAATGCAACTCCTGAATTTTGTGGCTTATTCCTTGCCAAGACTCAGGGAGAATAATGTTGCACAGCGCTCAAAGAGCAGCCTGGCATCTGATGTATACCAGAGGTTCCCAGAAGTCTGGGTCTATCAGTGTTACTGGCACCCACAGGTGTCTATGTGAATGTGTCTGTCTGTGTCTCCGTTTCTATTTTAAACTGCTGTTTTCCCCCCTGGGGCAATCACCACATTGACGTCAGAACATTGCCCAGCACCTCATTTATGTCTGAGAAGATTGGGAAACAGTGTTGAGAAGAGAACTCAATGGAAAAAATAATATTCGGTGTGTGTTAAAAACATTGAGGGAGGAGGAGTAAGTGGAAGAGAAGGGAAATTTTAAGTCAGTGTATTTATGTTATCCGAAATACCAAAAAATCTTGTTATTTTGGACATAAATACTGCATTAGCATCTAAGAATAGAGTTAGGCATTTTTTTTTAATATCTGAATACTTGATTATACATGAAATAGCTTGAAGATGTTTCTTATTATTTTTTTCTCCATTTGAGAATTTTCTTATTGCCATTAACCAAAGGTCATGATAAACCTACGATGTTTTTCCTTTAATTCCATGCGCTTTTCTTAGACTAATCGCACATATCTTTGCAGCAGATATTTGATATTTATAGAACGCTATCTTGTTAGTCATAACATCATGTACTTATCTGTAACTGTTGTGAGCTCCAGATGGAGCTAGACAGTATCTTGTCCAATAAACTCTGATGTTAATGCACAAATTAGGCAATCTATGCTCATGTGTCTTCTTGAGTCAGATAACAACAGCATGGAGTTGTACTGTGTGTACATATTTGAATTCAACGCTCAATGTCCAACTTTTTTTTTCTTTTTTTTAATAATGATTTGGCTATTACAGTGGACTAGGATGACTTTTAAGAGATTTTTATCACCTCTGTGAGCTAAAGCAATATAGGCAAATCAAAATGTTAGACAGAATACAAACTGCGGTCTCTTTTACATCTCACCTTTCCTTTTTCTCTCTTAGTGAACTTTGTTATCCATCTGCACCCCCATTTCCTGTGCTTTTATTTCATAAATTCTTATTTAACTCTTCTTCTTCCCAGTCCTGGAGTCCAGTGGGTATGTGAGAATCTTGGCTTTCATTTTTTAACACGGAACTTCTTGTTCTTAAGATGGTGGATCAGGGCCAAATAACTCCAAATGAAAGTATATTATTTATTACTATTTGAAGACCGTTTGGTTTAAAAGCTGGTCTTATAATTTGGAGAGACTGGCTTCATATTTTCTGAAGGCTTGTGGTTGGCAACATTGCATGGAGCTTCTCCAACGTTGGGCATGTGTAGAGAGACTGATGACAAAAACAGTCTTTGTATTCCTCTGATCTTGGACACTGCTCTCAAATAGAGCTGGCTGATATTTTTGTGGAAAAACTGAGTTTGGTTAACATTTTCATTTTTTCACCAAAGAAGTGAATTTCTATCTCTACTCATTTTTGCATTCTGCTTTTGCAAGTTAAGGACAAAGATGAAAGATACCCTGACTTTCTTGCTACCCTGACTTTCAGTCAAAACCAACGCAAACAGCCTTATATTTATTTTGTTGGTTAAATGGTAGAATAACAAAAATCTTTTTAATTTGTTTGAAAGGTTGTGGGTAGTTTTAGTTTTTTTTACCAAGCACGTATAATACTTTTCCATTATTCCTTAAATCTCTGGACATTGTTATTAACTGTTGGCATTAAGAGTCCAGACTTCTGATTCTTCACACAACCCACAGCTTACAACCTAGCAAAAAAGTAATATACACCTTCTTCCAATAACCCAAAAGGTCTCCTTTGCTGTTCTTTGAGAAGTACAGTGCTTTGCTGCGAGACATTGCCCTCTGCAGCCTGTGCTAACAAACAGCGATCCTGTATTGCCCTCACTCTGAGGCCTGGCATACCAGGAAAGCTTAGCTCTATTTTGGTTACATTAGCTCTATTTGATCTAAAGTGGAGATACTTGTTGTTTCTGTTGTGAGGGTTTTTTGTTTGTTTGTTTGTTTTCATTATTTGGTTGGTTTTCTATTTGAGGGTTGTTTGGTTTTTTTTGAAGACAATGGTACCCAATACATAAAACCGTATCAAAAGTCAATAGACCCTAATTCTTCAGTTAAAAAAAAAAAAAAAAGGAAAAAAAGAAAAAAAAAGAAAAACAAGAAAAAAATTAAAATACTTATGCTTGACTGCTTTTCTCAGGCAAAGCTGCAGTTGTCTGTTAGGTGTGCAAGGAATTCAGGATCAGACTCAGTCATTAGCGCTGAACCCTGAGACACTAGCTGGTTAGGTAACCTGGCAGCCAAGTGTTGGAAACATCCAAACATGTCTCAAACACAACACAAAAGAGGTTGATTTACTGCTCTCCCTGCAGCCAGAGCTTGTTTCCATAGAAATAGCTTTGGGTTGCTTCCTGGTTTCATGAGTCTTTTATACACCTCTGGTACACTGTGTTGCGGCATAAGGGAAAAACATGTGGAGACCTGATTCATCTCTTGCTTATAACAACTTTACACTACTGCTAATCAAGAAAAGTGATTAAATTATTCCTGATCTGTAGAGCAGTTCTTCTTAGTGGGCTAATGTTATTTATTTTCTTTTAAGGAAATGCACTGAAGTTTTACTGCTTACAATATATTCAGAAGAGATTAATGTAAACTTTTACATTAAATTTTATTTTTAGGGTAAACTTTTTTACATTTTTGCATGTGAAAGTTTTGCCATTTTAATAGTAAATTTGGGCTATGTGATCCTAGTATATTCAGAATAATTATGACAGAGATAATTTTATAATAGAAACAAGAATAAGCAGCATTTTTCACTGAATTGTTTTTCTTTTTCCTGTTTACATAAATATGTTAGCTTTATTTCTCATCAAAATGTGACATTTAAACTTATTCGTAAGAGAAAAACATGTTACAGTACCAGCCTGATTGTTTATTTTTCATAAGTAACTATTTAATTCAGAAATTTGAAATCTGCCTGCTTGTAATGAGTTACCTAAATCTATAATACTTCACCTCAGGAAAGGTGTCAGAAACGTTAAATACAACAGTTCACTCTCAAACAGGTCATGCCCTATCAGCTTATAACAGATGTCAGTATTCTGTTTATTTCTAAGAAAACTAAGACTATTGTGACTGTAAAAATCAGGTGTCATGCTGGTAAATATGTAAAATGCTGGCTATAATTTCTTGATAGGCAGAATAATAAGGTGCATATCAATGCTATACACTTCAGATAGTCCAGCTCTTCTTATAATTACTTCAGATGAACTGTGTCCTATGCTAGTAACAGAAGCTAATGCCTGCATATGAGTTGCTAATAGTTTGCAGCATTCAATGTCTCCAAATTCAAAATGTCTGAATTTCTTATTTTGGTGTGATTTTGTGTTGTGGCATACTAAGATTGCTAAGGACCCACCTGAAAGCACTTACACACGTCTGTTTCCATACCTTCTTATGAGAGTTCTTAAACACGTTCTTCCAGTCTTCTTGAAGTCTATAGGAATTGCACATATACCTAAATAGTGAGATGAGTTTAAAAGTACAACCTTTACTGACAAGAGAGCAGGTTCCAAACTTAATGAAGTCAAGAAGTATTTGGTTTGAATTGGCTTAGGTGGTATACGTATAAGAACAAAGCAGCTGCTGCTTCAAAGCAGCTCACCATCCAAAAACAAAAGAGAGCAAGCCTGGTAGCTGGGAACTGATGGGTCAATGGACATGGTGATGTAGCTTTGCTGAAATTTATTAAAAGCTTTTCTTATACACATGGGGCATCAGGAAGAAAGCACAAAACTGAAATGAACATCAGACAGTAAAAAGGCAAAATAGGTATCAATGTGGCTTTTAATCTATCCTACTTTAAAATATATTTTTTTATCCCAGTTGTTTCTATTTCTTCTCATATCTAATAGCAGAAGATACATGATTGTGACCACTTTTCCCAGTTTGATCCTACACTTTTCCAGTACATCTTTTGCCTTATGAAATTCATGTTGCAGACTCTTGTTTGTCTCTAAGGTAAACAATCAGTGGCCATCTTCATCCTCAGTGTAGCTGGCAGATTATTTCAGCACTTTTGATCAAACTCTTCTAAATTTTGGCTTCATGGCCAAGTCTCTTGTATGCCAATATTCTTGTGAGCCTGTGGACTTCTTTAGTGCATTCTTAACAGAAATTTCCTTATAATCTGCTTTCCGAGGTTGTCTCTTAGTGACAGATTTTCATTTGGGGCTATAGTAACCAGTGCCTACTTGTGAGAACTACCAATGGTGTTAAATGTAGTTGTATTTTTCCCATCTTATTCAAACATGGACTGCATTATAGTTGTGCTCTGGATATCTCTCGCTTTTTATACTTAATCCCAGTGCAGCCTTAACAGCACATACAGATTTAGCTACTGCTTTTGTATTGGTCTGTTTAGTTCTCCTTTCCAAAGTCAAATCTTGGCTTTTCTGATGTTTCCTCATGGACTAGTTTCTAATTTTTAATTGCACACGTGCTGAAGGCTCCACTGATCAGCACATTTGTTAAATAAGAAAGTTTGGTGCAGTTTAGGCTATAAATAAGGGCAGGTCAAACTTATAATTGGTGCAGAACTGTAAAATGAGAAGGTTTCCAGCTCCACTCTATATACTTAATTACTCAAGATGCTGAAGAAGAACACACTCACCATATGATGGGTGTTCTGAATGTGGGTATACAGTGCTATTATGCAGCATTTAAATTTTGTACAGCTAGGTGAGAGCAAACATATGACCTACTGTATTTTACATACACAATTTATCTTTAAAATATAAAAGCAATATAATTAGAAAAAAACCATAAAAGAGATGGATTTATGAGCAGAGTGTGGAACTCTCCAAATACAGACTGCATATAACTTGATTACCTGGAGCTTTTTGAAAACGTTATGACAGTGTAAATATTTTGCCCGTGTCTGAAATAAAAAGTCAAAGAAAAAAAATCACTGCATTAGAAAACAGAGAGTTGGAAGATAAGTTGTACTATGTTCTAATAAAATAAAAATAATACAAATTCTCCCCTTTCAGATAGTTGAATTCATGGTGATAATTGTGCTTCAGTTGGGAATAGTATTGATGTGCAACTTCAAAGGAATGGAATAACCTACCGTTTGGAAATCCCAGTAAAAAGAATATTTTTCAATTCCTGTTTTCAGTGATCCTACCACCATATGGAAGCTGGCTTCAGTTGCGCCATGCTACATGAAGTAAAAGAGCATCAATATGACAAATATGATAGACTTGGGACATGACTCCTTATAAATGAAGCTAATGGAAACATGAGCTGATCATTCCTGAATAAGGCCAGTCAAGGATAATGTTAGAAAATTCCTACCATTTATTTCTGTCTTTGTATCCACTTACTGTGCACTGACAGTATTTTCATGAGAATTACTCCTGCTTCTTTTTAGTTATTGTGTATTTGTTACCGCACCTCATTCTGCTAGAATGCCACTTGTATCAAAGTGTACTATACAAACTAGTTTGTTGATGTGTTTATAGTAAGGATTGACCTGTGAAATGGTGTGTGAAACATTGTTCTACCAAGCTGTTTGTTAAAATAAACCAACTCCGTCAGATCAGTGAATTTAAGACTGTTTAAAAACACTTTTTCCCTTGTTAAACTGCAAAGGTCACATGAATATTCTCCATCTCCTTTGTATTGGGATAAATTAATCTCCCAGGCAATAATTAGTTGCATCTGAGATTTATTTGGTCTACAATTCATGTCCAATCGTCCAAGCAAGCTGTTTGAGAGACAAACAGCTGTATTTTCAGAGCACCTAGTTGGCGAGGTGTTTGTGATGCTAGAGCATTCCTGACTCTGAGGCATCCAGGTGTTACAATGTAAAGGTATTACAGCACTAATGGTGATGGAAGAATAGACTTTGGGGTTGCATACAAAAATAATATGGGAAAAAGTGGAGATTCTGGCAACCAAAGTGGACCAAGAAAAGATAAACTTCTCTGATATTTAACAGCACACAGTATCTCCTTTCTGAACTATCTACAACTAAATATGCCCTCATGTGTTTTTTTAGAATATGTTGAGCAATTATTTGTTTGGTGCATGTGGCTGTCATTTTCTGTTGCTCTTCAAGGAACAGTTAAGCTGTTGTTATATGTTTATAATGTTTCCTTAAGCAGAAGTGAATTTTTAGGATTTCTGATTTCTGGCACTGGAAACATTCTGTGTGCATTTCAGGATATAGCCCCAAACTTGCCATTTCCTTGTTTTTGTGATGTTTTTTGGATGCCCATCATACTTGCCCTACCATAATTTCAGAAGAAAGTAGAGAAAGTTAGTGTGGTTTGGGGAAGAATTTTGAAATGTGGTTGCATTCCACTTTGGGAAAAAAAAACCAAACCAAAACCAAACCAAAACAGCAGCTTTGATGCATAGATGAAAGAGAATCACCCTTACACCAAGGCAGTCTGTCTAGTGGGCTGCCCCCAGCAGAGATCACAGAAACCCTGGTATTTCAAATCATAGACAGTCTGGCAGGCAGGTTTGCCAAGAAAGTAGGATAACCTGTCAGGCAGGTTTCATAAGGCTCCTGTCCAGATTCCTTTATTTGAATTTTATAACAGGCTCTTTCCATGAAACTTCATCATTCTGATTAAGCGGGAAATTCTGAGGAAATAGAAATTTTGTTCAAGTGCTAATGGAATTCATAGAGTTTATTCCTATCGTTCATACTCACTAAAACATTATTTCAGTAAAATTCTGGTGTCAGGAATACTTGAACAAAGAGAAAGTTAAAGAGTGAAAGTTAAGCTAAAACTTTAAAAAGCATTTTCTTATAAATGTGGAATGAAAATATTTTTGTACTGTTTTGATAGAAAAATAGCTACTGCCAATGCTTTAATAGAGGACCAAATATTGTCTTTGTGATCATAAGAGTACCTAAAAGATCAAATTTCACTGTATGATGAAGTTTCATTTTGTGAGATGTTCTGCAGAGGAGGTTGCTGTCTGAGCATGGAGAACACTTTGAAAATAAACTAAATAGGAAGGAAGGAAGCTATTTTAAGGTAATAGCTTCTGCTTTCTGCAGTCTTTGGGGAATACTTGGCAAGAAGGGAAAAGTAAGTATGAAAATCAAGACTGAGCAAGACTGAGAGCTGGGAAGGAAAAATGTGGATATACTAACTGTACTGCAGTGAGCTTCTCAGACAGGGATTAAACCATTCTGCTGTTTGTGGTCACCAATAGCAGCAATGGTAACCAAGTAACACTTTGAGAAATTATAGATATCCTTCTGTACTTTTCCCCAGAGACTGCATCCTGTTTGGGAACCCTCAGTTTTGATAACAGGTTTAATTGCAGTGATTTTTAACCTGTGCAGCTATTGCATAAGCAACGTGTAAAATGACTGGGATTCATTTCTTTTCATTGTGTAACAGTGAATCCTGATGTACGTTTATTTTGTTTTTACAAGGAAAATAAACCAAGTGGTTTGCAAAAGCCCAATAGCAGGTGGTGGTTTTATTGCCATCTACTGCACATAATGGTAATAATCTGTATTGATAATCTAATATGGAAATATTGTTATGTCCTGTTAAAATGCAATAAATATCATGTTTTACAGACAAGTTAAAGAATTACTTGGGAATATAACCGTTACGTGCATATGCCAAAACAAAGTAGGGGAAAGGGAAAAGGGAGACAATTTAGTTTTCAGGCAGTTCAGATAGATGGGCTGCCAAGAAGTTAGAATACTTAATTCACAAAGAAATGCGTGCATATCCAAAGGCTTTGGAGATGCAGAAGACACCTCATAAACCTCTGCACTTATCCTACTTGGAGCTCAGAGTTTCCAAGCTCTGGAGCGGACTTCCTTATGTGCTGGAAGGTCATCATAGTGTCTTGGACGAAAGACGTTGTTAAAGTTGGCTGTTTCACAGTCTCTCTGGTAGACTGAGACTAGCAGCAAGCAATCCATGAAATAAACATATAAATAAAGTAAAAAGCCCAGCTTCCATTAAAAGATGAGTACTTTTAGAATACTATTAAACATAAACTTTTCCTCACTGTTTAGCAGAATTTCCAGTGAAATTAGCCATGTAGAAGCTAGTATCAATGGCAGGAACCGTGTCACATATAAGCTCACTGGAAGTTGCTTCTGCTTCTGACATTTTGTGAAGGTTGGGTGGGTGCATGCATTTCAGGGTCGAGGATTTTTTTTTGCCTTTCTGAATGTTTTTAATTAGGGTAACATTTCACTGGACCATGTACTGAAGTCAGGGTTGAGCCATGATGTGACCAATTGAACATGACATTTCCTGCACCCTAAGGTATTCTAACATTAATTAGAGCCATCAAACTGTGTTATTATCCTGTTTGGTTATGATTTGCATGGATTTCATACTAACTTCAGAGCCATTCTGGTTCTGAACACAAGCCAGTGTGGCACAACCGGATCTGTATCTGACCCAGGTGTGAATGGCTAGCAGGGCTGGTACCTGGTGGGTACACTTCAAATGGATATATTTGAAATACCATTCTACCACTTTTTTTTTTTTTTTTTTTTAGATACAGGTTTTCCATCTCCTTTTAGTTACTATGAATCATTTTAGAGAGTGAGGCAAAATTTAATCATGATATATTTTACAGTCCTTACACCTTTTAATCTGAGAACCTGTCACTCACTTTTGTCTCCAGTTGCTAACACACTACTGGAGCAAGGTCGAAGAAATAATGAGAGCACAAGCATAGTAGTACAGTATAAACTCTTCCTGTCCTTCTAATTGGGACTAAAAACTCTAAAATGCAAATTTCTGATTTCTATCTTTATTCCACGCACAAAGTTACTTCAGCAAACTATCTATGAGAAAGGCTCATTACTCCCACAAACAATATTGTTCTAATTTTTTTTTTTATGCATATATTTTAGTTTTCCAACTTTCAGGTATCAGATCCATGGTTCACAATAGAAACTCGGGAGGTTTTGGTTTAAATTTTGTGTGTAGAGCATGTGGTCCTTTTTAGAAATACTTGGCAGTTGGCCTTTTTCCTATACTCAAGTGAGTTGTCACTAGTGAGTCAATATACACGAGGAAGAAATTGGTCTGATTAGTGATCTTTCATCACTGCTTCTTTGCAAAGTAATATTTCAATTTTAAATTTTTATTTTCAGTTTTTGTCTTTCCTGTAAATAAACTACTAAGGAAGCCAATACATTTATACTATTTGAAAAACAGGAAAACAAGGTAGCTGCTGTTTCTGTTAATCTGATTGTGACTGTACTTGAAGTAGAACAACTGAAGATATTTTCAGGATGTGAAGGTTTATGCTGCAGGAAGTGCAGGAAAGTGATTTTTCAGGGATGATGAAGAGTTCCGTATTGAGGATCTAAGCCTAATAAACCTCATAAACAAATCTTTTCATTAAAGTTATAACGCTGAATGTGAGAACAAAGGCAGGATGATTAACAGAAAGGAAGATTTAGAAAGTTATGCACAGAAGGAAGAAACAAAACCTCTAACAAATCAGTATGCTTCAACGGTGAAAACAAGGTATTCTCTATCCCACTTCTAAAAGAACTGACTCATGAAAATGGTCCTGTACCAAGCCTAGTCAACAAATATGTTTAGTTTGGAGTAATACTCTCTGATGCTCTATCAGTAATTGGAGATAGAAGAAATTTATCTCAGTAGTTACAGAGCCAGTAGTGTCACCTCTGCACAGTTTTCAAGGAAAGAATATTAAAGGCCATGGATATGCATGTAAGATGGTATTAAATACAATTCAGATTTCTTAGAGGTAGATCATACATTTGATATGATTATTCTTTGATAAAGCCCTCTTACTTTTCTAGACAGAAAAAATTCAGTAAATCTCAGCCTTCTTAAGACAATACAAGAATACAACAAGAATATTAATTTTATTGGAAAATATAGTGATTAGGACAAGATTCGAGAAGAAGACAAATTGAATAAAAAAAGGTAATGTTTTGTGTTAAAAGAACTATTTCAGGCTGGGGAAGGCTGCTACTACTATCAGTGTTGCAAGGGATCTCTTTTAAGGTACTATTTATGACTGACACAAAAAGAATGAGTGAAAGAACAAGTTTTGTCTGTTTTTTCTCTAAGTATCAAATAAAGTTAATCTCATAATTCCTACCTTATAAGTTTATGATTTATTGATTTATGCTTGTTGCTTACATTATGCTTTATTGTGCAATAAATTAATTTTATTTTCTTTGTTAAATTTCATATGGACAAGCCAGCCTCTGAATTTCGAAAGCAGTACTCACATCATTCATATTATAATATTTTGTTGAAAGAGTCTTTATCACCACAGAAATTTGTAGAACTTGCTATATATAAATGTTAATACCCAGCATAATTACCTTCCTATTTTCCTCATTCTGAGTCTTAAAGAATAAGTTAACAGTGATGTTTCATGCCTGAATTTTGTTGCTACTCCTATTCAGATCCGTGAAGTTATTTAAACTACTTTTGTTTTTTGTTTGCTTGTTTTTTGTATTTAGTAAACTATACTGTTCTCTCAGACAATACTTTATTTCCCTTAAAAGTGAAAAGAACAACAACAACAACAAATTAAAAATTGCTTATCTTAGCACAAGTTTTTTGAAAAAAGAAAGAACAATGTGTAAGCAAAAAAAAAGAAAACCCGCCCAAAACCCCTGCAGCATGTAACAAATCATCAATGCAATAAAGTAACGTAATAAAGTTAGCAGCATTTGAGACTCTAGGCAAATATCACTGGAATTCCAGATAACAATGGAACACTTGATAAAACTGATGCAGAATTATAAAATTAGAATTGAAAAATTGATTTAGTTTTAGTCTTTCCCTCACTTCATGGACAAGGATCTATTTACAGAATCATAAAATAATTGAATTATGTAAGATGGACAGGATCTAGGTAGGTCTAGGCCAAACCATACTTCTGCTCAGAGCAAGCCTGGTTAGAACCCAGTGAGCATTTGTCCAGAAAAGTCCTAAATATCTCCAAGGGTGGAGACTACATAGACTCTCTGGGTATTGACCACTATATTTATCTCCAAATGATACCACTAGTAAGCAGCCAGACCTCATATAATTGATCACAACCTGCTGAGCCTAGTGAACCAGCCAGTTTTCTTGGCCTCTTCCATTCATCCAATTCGTGTATTACCAATTTCACCCTAAGGATACCAGGAGAGTCTATGTCAAACACCTTGCATGAGTCAGGGTATAGAACACTCAGTGCTTCGCCACTTGTCCACAAAGCCAGACATCTGACTGTAGAATGCAATCAGGTTGGTCAAGCTCTATTTGTTGTTGACAAGTCCATACTGGCTGTTCCCAATCACCTTCTGATTAAGGGAGTGGAGCATCTCCCTTATGAGGAAAGGCTAAGGGAGCTGGGTCTCTTTAGCTTGAAGGAGACTGAGGGGTGACCTTATTAGTGTTTATAAATATATAAAGAGTGAGCGTCACGAGGATGGAGCCAGGCTCTTCTCTGTGACAACCAACGATAGGACAAGGGGCAATGGGTACAAACTGGGACACAGGAGGTTCCACTTAAATATGAGAAGAAACTTCTTCACAGTGACGGTGACAGAGCACTGGAACAGGTTGCCCAGGGAGGCTGTGGAGTCTCCTTCTCTGGAGATATTCAAAATCCGCCTGGATGCCTTCCCGTGTAATCTCATCTAGGTGTTCCTGCTCTGGCAGGGGGATTGGACTAGATGATCTTTCAAGGTCGCTTCCAATTCTTAACATTCTGTGATTCTTGTGTCCATGTACCTGGATGTGACATCCAGGAGGATTTGTTCCACAACTTTCCCGGGGATCTAGGTGAGACCAACTGGCATTTAGCTCCCTAGATCTCCCCTTTTGCCTTTCTTGAAGGTCAGATTATTTGTTTTTTTGTTTGTTTTTATTATCAGGAATATGCCCCAATTACCATGACCTTTCAAAGATGATACAGAGCAGACACAATGACATCACTCATCTCTCTCAGCCCCCTTGAGGGCTTCCCATATGGTTCTATGGACTTGTAGGTGCATGTCTGATTTCCTTAGGTGCTTCTCTAAGTGTGTCTTCCTCTGCAGTTTGTATCGTTTCACTCCCATGGACTCTGCTAGTAGGTTCAAGGACCTGGGAGGCTTGATAACAGAGGCAAAATAAAGCACTGATTACCTCAACTTCCTCAGTGTCCCTTACCACGAGGTCCCTTGCCCATTAGGCTGTAGGTACCTGTTTTCTTCTGCCTTCCTAGCACTGTTGGTGAACTTCCAGAAACTCACCTTGTTGCCCTTCACATCTCTTCTCTGTTCCAGCTCTACCTCAGCTTTGGCTTTCTTATTTCCAACCTGTAGACATGAACAATATCTCTGTAATTCTGGGACACCTGTCTTTGCCTCCACCCTCACTGGACCTCTCTTCTGCAGCTGAGCTCAGTCAGGAGCTCCCTGTTCATCCATTCAGTTTTCTGCCCCATTTGCTCAACTTTGTGAACTTATTTTCCTTGAAGATCAATGAGCAATTTTCAGTGCATTTTTGCTCTTTAGAGATGTGACCCGTGTGATGCCATTAAATAGATCTCTGAATAATTTGAAATCTACTCTCCTAAAGCCCAGGACTGTGATTACACTATTTGTCTCAGTCACTTGATTGCAAGTCTGCCCTTGACCTTCACATCCTCAACCAGCTCCTCCTTGTTTGAGCACAGTAAATAAATGCCCTGGTTACCCTAACTGTTGTCTGCATCAAGAAAATGATTTCAGTACACTCCAATAATATCCTGGATTGCTTGTACCCAGTCCTAATGCCTTTCCAGCAGATATAGGTTGGTGGAAGCCTCCTACGAACTCTAGAGCTTGTGACCATGAGCATTATTCCAGCTGTCTAAGGAAGGCTTTATTTATTTCCTCTTTTAGAACAAGTGGTTTGTAGCATATATTCCCAGATATTTTCAAAAAAGTCTGTTGGGATATTAAATTCAACATACAAACTGAAGCAAGAATGATCTGAAGTAAGCTGAAAACTTATGACCCTACATGTCTCAATTTTTTATGCCCATTAACGGTACTAAAAATATTTTCTTTCTCTGCAAATTTTGCTTAATATTTTTTTTTTTAATCCCATTATGTAGTGGAAGCTATATCAAAAGAGTCTGGGTTTCATTCTGTTTTAAAATATAGTGCTTTTTCTTTATGTGTGATGTATTACTCCCCAGTGATCCAAGTACCATATTACAAATCATACTAAAGCACATTGTTCCAAATGTAGAATGCCTTTCAGACAATTAAATCACCATTTGTGATAAGAGAAAGAAAAGAAGGAAAAGAAGGAAGAGAAGGAAAAGAAAAGAAAGGAAAGAAAAAAGGACAGAAAGGAAAGGAAGAAAGAAAGAAAGAAAGGAAAGAAAGCAAAGAAAAGATGATAGAAAGGAAAGGAAGAAAGAAAGAAAGAAAGGAAAGAAAAGATGACAGNACTAAAGCACATTGTTCCAAATGTAGAATGCCTTTCAGACAATTAAATCACCATTTGTGATAAGAGAAAGAAAAGAAGGAAAAGAAGGAAGAGAAGGAAAAGAAAAGAAAGGAAAAGAAAAAAGGAAAGAAAACAAGGAAAGAAAGGAAAGAAAGGAAAGAAAAGATGACAGAAAGGAAAGGAAGAAAGAAAGAAAGAAAGAAAGGAAAGGTAAAGAAAAGGAAAGGAAACAGACAACGTTTTTAGAAGTTTTGAAGAGCTTTGAAAAATCCAGAGCTTTTCTTTACCTGAATTTTGCCAACTATTCAGACAGAACACAAGTTTTCCAAATTATTCATTCAAAATAATTTTGACCCTTTCGAGTCTACACTGACCCAGATTTTCTGAACACATTACATGGGATGGTTGTTTTCATCAGTTTTATGAAATATTTTGTATAAAATATATGATACGAGATTTCTTTCTGTCTTTGGTTGATAAATACTGTTGTATTCTTGCATTTTGGCATCTAAACTCTTTGTATGTTGTTTCTAAATGTCTGGTACTATTGATATTAATCAATATAACTGAGAAATAATCAAGATAGATTGAAAAGAGTTTGGGCAACAAGAAAAGAACAGTATTTTAGACCAGGGTCTTACTGAGTAGAGTCTATATGAATAATAATCTTAATTCAAATAAAGACTATACAGACATAGTCTGAGTATTATCAGCTTTTTCTATTCTTTTCAACTTGTCACTACATAAAGCTTTACATAAAGCCAGGTACTGCCCAGCCCACTGCAAAACAACAAAAATAGGTTGCTTTCTCTTTACTGAAAGAAGGTAATCAAGGAAGGAAAGAGAAAAGAAAGCATAAAGGACCTTTTGAGGAATCAAAATTGGCGTATGTTTTTCATGAACTGAATAACTTAGGTAATCAAGATGCACCTATTTATCAAGGTCTGATAATTTTACACAACTAATTTAACTATTGCTTAAGAACTTTCCCATTTCATGGTTTGATATTAATCCAAATTATATCTGTTTCAAGACTGTTTCTAAAAGCATAACACAACAAACCTAGAATGACCTCTGGAGCTTCATTTTCCAGGCTAAGCCATATTTCAGTCACTCTTATTTTAGTGAAGTTTTTATTCACTTCTTATTGGTCTGGTGGATTGAACATTTCTTGACTTTATCTGAGAACAGAGTCACGGTAAAAGTTGCGAAATGTCTGCTTGTACAGGCAAACATCTAAAACAACTAAAATGTAGTTTTTATGTCTATTTTTAGTAATCAAAATAGAATGAGTGTGGGTTTGTTTGTTATTTTTCTTCTTGTACAGCTGAATAGGATTTTAAAAATATCTATACTTTTCAAAGCCAAACAATATTTACCTGGATGGAGTTAGCATTCACATTTGATATCTTTAGTTTAAAAGTTCATGATATCATTAGCAAATTATTCAGTATTCTTTTGCATATGCATGTATATTTCACAAAGCTAAAAATAAGTGATGAAAGGAAATTATTAAAGTATTGATAATAACAAATAATTCTAAATAACAATATAATTTATGACATCACTAGTGTTTTTCAAAAAGAAACTAAGACTATTGAATATCAGACTTCAACTATGGTTGACTCATTTAATTTCTCAGGTTTCTATTAAAAATTTTAAAAGTCATCAAGACTTTTAGTTTTTAAAGAGGTGACTAGCTGCATACAAGAGCAATCTCAAACAGTACACTTTGGAGTTTCAATGAAATTAATTCCTACTACCTTCATTGATTAACTATTGCAACTATCCAGAAATGCTGCCTTTGACCTAATTGGTCATGTTAACCTAAGTGACCCCAGAATGTTATGAAATGAGGTGTTCAATGTTTTTTTTTAAAGTGTTGGTATTTGCAGAAAACTTTTAATGTTTTGACAGCAAAGAATCTTTTTATACCCAAGCTAAAAAATATAAATATGTTATTATGAGATACCTCCTGTTGGCAGAAAGTACCTTTAGGACATGAACTGTTCTTGTCACAAAATCTGTCTGTTTGCATAGCAGACTGTTTCAGGCCAGAAAACTGCTGCTTCTTCATGAAAGTAGGCACAACAAGCCCAAAACATAACACTCAGAGATACTGGCAAGATATGAGAAATGAACAAATTAAAATAAAAAAATCTGAACTTTGATTGCTCAGAAATAAACCAAAGACATTTAAAGCAGTCCTAGTCTTGAGTCTAGCAAGTTGCAGAATTTACAGGTGGAGTTTTTTCACAGTAAAGTCTTTGCCCTCTCCTCAGGCTTCAGTATTTATAACCACTGAACCTGGATTTGCTTTGTTACTGATTTTTTATCTACAAAACCAAAGAACTATTTTTCCTTTGAAGGGATGCAGTCAACATAAGGGTAACATTTTCAGAATTTTTTTTGGTCTGCTATAGTCCCTAGAGCACCTTAAATAAATGGCCTGATTTTGTTTAAAACAAGACCTGTTCTTTTTTATTGATTTTTCCTTTCAGCTAAATTCTTCTAAGTAACTGCACTTTTCTGAAGCTGGCTGCATGTTTTTCAGACAGTGTTAATTCCGGAGCTGATAATGGTAGCACTGGTATGCAGAAGAGGTCCAGGTTTATACTTATTGCTATGGTAGCCAAGGTCGCTGATAAATTTTGTATGGCCCATAAGTGAGAGACAAATACTTCCAAGAAGGGACAGACAGAACAGGTGACAAAAATTGACCAAGTATTCCATCCCATACGTGTCATACACCCTATAAAAGTGGGAGATCACGAGGGTCTTCAGCTCTTCGACTATGGCCGGGATCTGAAGAGGACCATACCAGTTCTGCCTGCGATTCTACAGGCTTGGTTCCAGGCTGTGCCTCCCTGAATCCAGTTCCAGTTTACTGCCGACTCCAGCCCAGGAATTCCGGGTGCCTGCCCTGCAGCTGCTGGAGAACTGCCACCTCCTCCACTGGCTACTACTGTGCTACGCTGGGAAATTCAATATTCATTTTGTATATTTTGCATTATTGTTCTCCCATTATTGGTATTATTAGTAAAGCATTTTTAACTTTCCAACTTGTCTCTCTCCCTTTTCCTCCTATTACCTTTCCTTAGTGGGGAGGGTGAGGGGTTAACCAAGAGTATCTGCCAGGATTTATTGTTGCCCCACAATAAAGTTTGACAGTAGACATTTTCTCAACTCCTTGTCCAGTAAATGCTGGAAAACCACAAGCAAAAAAAACAACCAACCAACCAAAAAAAAACCAAATACCAAAACAAGGAAAGATAAGTAATCTCTTCTCTGGGCCCATGGATTAGCTCTAGGAAGAAGAAAATAGAGATGTGGGACCAGGGTAAGATCACAGTTTAAGAGTAAATTCCAAACTGTCTTCATATGTGCCAAGTTCAACATGGCTATGCCCTTCTCAGCGGGGAAATCTCTGTCTTTTTTGAGGGTAGAGGAAATGTCCTTGTTAGTAATCTTTAGTGATGGTCCCTCACACTGAGCCCTTTCCAGAGTAAAGGAATGGAAAAAAGCAGTCTGAGTCCACTGAAACTTTTTACCCTTTAAAAATACGTTAATGTTTAATGTTGTTACAGTCTATACCTTAGAATTTGAAATTCAAAAGCATTTTTGAATACAAAGTGGATCAAACTGTACATTGCTTTCATGATTTTAAAAAAAAAAAAAAAAAGGATGCAGAGTAGTAGAAAGAACTCTGATGTCCCAGCCCTTTTTCATAAGTGTTAGTTCAGCTGAATTCATATTTTCTAATTCTTCATTACCAAGAATGTTTCATTGAAACACATCTCTTCTAGTTCTGTTAGAGATTCTTTTTCCATTACTCCATCACAGGAACTAGGAGGATAATGAATGCCTAGAAACTCTTAAGTGCAATGCAGCAACAGCTACAGTTACTGTCAAAGCATAGATTGGGAAGTGCAAAGTTGTACTGGGCTTTCAGCTTGACTTTCAGTTCCATGACCTGTTGACACCAAAGTTTATGTGTTAAAGATAGAACAGTTCATAGTGTCAGGGGAATTGTGCAACTTCTGTATCCCACTAAACCTAAAATAAGTCCTAGATTAGATTAGTGAATCCTAAATTAGCCAACCTAACTGGAGGAAGAATCACCATGTAGAAATATCTGTCTCCCTCTGCATTAGTTGTGCAGAAATCAATAGAAAACCAAAATAAAAACAACAATCTGACTAAAACATTTTACTAGAACACTGAAATGTTTAAGCTAATTCTATCCTTTTAATGGTTTCTGTAATAAAAATATTGGAGATATTGATATTAAGACAGAATTTCAAGCCAAAATATTTTCAATTAAAATGGCAAAGTACAGTCTCTTTTGTAATCTGTTATGTCAGCTTCATCTAACTGGCAAATTTGAACAGAATTCAGGCTAGAATTCCATAGGAATGTCTCTTTCAGGGTGGAAATTAATTGACACTTCTTGATAAACTGTTGCAACTGGGGAGTACCTTGCTGGCAGGTCTGAGAAAGTGTGCTTGCATGAAGATTTGCTGGCTGGGCCTTTTCTGCTAGTGAGTAATACACCCTCCTCATCGACTGGATGAGAAAAGGTAAAGTTCCCATCCATACTAAACTGTTTTAATAAATGTTCAACATTTTTAATTTGCTTCTTTTAAGGTGTGAGAACAGTAGCTACCTGGTCTTACATTTTCAAATGTTCCAGTCAAAAGCACCCAGATTTCTAGAAGACACATAGTAAATAAAAGCCTGAGAAATATGATCATCCATGGCAAAAAAGAATAACAGTTCATTGAGAGAAGCCATCATTGTTTATGACTTAAATTCAATATTGAAACATTCTAACAGCATCAAAATTTCCAATGTTATTATAAACCCTCTTGTTTCCTCTGGGATAAACACATAGGTGAATACTCTTTCAATTTTGTTGGTCTTTTCTCTCTTTCTTTCTTTCTTTCTTTGGGAAATAAATTGAAGATGGCTACCATTAACTTTTACTCTGAGGACCAAAAAATCAACAGGTCTTTTCTTTTTGGACTTTTTTTTTTTTTTTTCCCCCTGAGCTTTCTCCCCTGGGATACAAGCCTTAGTAATCTCATCTCAGTGGATTGGATACATTTTTTTCTTTGCAACTTTGGTCTGAAAGTAGCAGAGTACTTGAAAAGGTGACTTTCAACTGGGAAAGTGGGCTGGTGATATCACCAATGAAAATACCAGCAATATTTCTAGATAAATTACATACAAACAAAAGATTCTCCTGGGCATTCTAGAAACAAATACAAGTAGTGTTAGCCAAAGTAGATGGGAGCTCAGGCAAGAAAAAAATCCCCTTAGATTTTGCATCCTTGGTAAAAACAATTATGCGTACAACTTTGGTGGAAGATGGAAAACATAATTCACTGTCACTGCAGAAACAAGCTGTCACGGCTCTCTGAAAATGCAGAATAAGGAGGGAAGAGAATCTTCCTGCCTTGATTCACTTCCTTTTGCTTTACTTTTTCTGTTCCATAGGAGAGGTCCATTCAGTTAAAGATGTGCTATGTAAGGTGCTGTATTTCCTTTATTTGAAGGCCCAATCCATACAGCAGAATACCACATTCCTGTAACAACAATGTCCTACAAAATCCTTGCTTAAATAAGCTTGTTTGTGTTTGTTTGTTCTAATGCGGAAATATCTCAGGCCCTAATTGCAGTGCCTTAACACATATGGATGATTGAATGACAATGAAATGGAATGGAGAATCTAATTCAAATTTAATCCACTGCAGTTGACACCAGCTAGTAAGTAAGGCACTTCTGTGGATGTAGGGAAGTCATGTAGGAGTGTCAGCTTCCATAATTCTGAGAACTGAATACTGACTATAAGCACCAAGCTATTGCTTATCTTAATCAAGGTGTATACACTTCTTTAAAAAATAAATGTGGAGTTGTGTATTTTTTTTTTCTTTTCCACCTAGACATACTCTCATATGCCACTTTAATTAAATTTATCCCACATTCACAATTATGAAAAATAGCTGCATCCATATGGGTTCAGTTTCAGGGTTTTTCCACTCTCTTCACGTGTCAAGCAGAGCAAAAATGGCGTGGTGGGAGGTCTTAGTGTATTGTTAAAAATATTAAAAGAAGAAAGAGCTTTTTTCTCTCTCTCTCTCTCTTTTTTTTTTTTTAACAAGTAAGAATCTGAAAGATTCAGAAAACTACAATTGTTTCTCAGCACCTCTGCAATTCCTGCATTACTATCCTAGGCAATGATTGAAAAATGCAATTTGGTTTCACATCTTTAATGAATGTCAGTCAAATAACTTTAGATACCGCAATCAATGTCAAGCAAACCAAGAAAACATCTGTGGTTTATGTGTTTGTGTTTATATGTGAAGCAAAGATTTTAAAAAGTATTCTGTTTACTCTGTTTTGAGTTTAAACTTGCTATTTTTACTAAAGCTAGCCAATTTCAGGTACAAATCAAGCTTGCTCGAAGTATGGATATTATTTTTTCTGTTTCAATATAAGATTATGACTAAATACAAGTATTTTCAGTTATGTTGGTTTTGTTCTATGTTTTTGGTTCTACAGAAAGTTATTAGTCACACAAGACATTAAGGAATAGAGTGAAAAGCTGATTTATTGAAATTTGAAAGCTGATTTATTATTATAAAAATATTTTTTTCACATTATTATTTTTTTTTACTCTGCTGAAATTTTTATTGAGGTACATTTCTGCAAAACATGTGTCAAACCACATTCAATTCTGTTAAATGGCTCAAGAAAAGACTAATCACTGAAAGTTATATTGGAAGTAATTTTCAGTGAATCTGCCCTTTTCACCTCAAGGAATTTTAAAGGAAATTGTCTTCCTAGGGTTATATCCAATATCATTAATTTAATATAAGGTAGGAAAAGCGTATCTCCATCCCTTTGCCTATTAATTAAATAGGATGAGGGAAAGGCTGAGATACTTTATGCCTTCTTTTACTCAGTCTTTAATAGTAAGACCAGTTGTACTTCAGATATGCAGCCCCCTGAGCCAGAAAACAGGGATGGGGAGCAAAATGAAGCCCCCAGAATCCAAGGGAAAATGGTTAGTGACCTGCTGCATCACTTGGACACACACAAGTCTATGGGCCCAGATGAGATCCACCCAAGGGTCCTGAGGGAGTTGATGGAAGTGCTCTAGTGAGCATTTATCAGCAATCCTGGCTAACCTGGGAGGTCCAAGTTGTCTGGAGGTTAGTACATGTGAGACCGATCTACAAGAAAGGTCAGAAGTCAGATCCAGGGAATTACAGGCCTGTCAGTTTGACCTTGGTGCTGGGGAAGGTTATGGAGCAGGTCATCTTGAATGCTATAACATGGTATGTACAGGAAAACCAGATGATATGGCCCAGTTGGCATGGGTTAATGAGAGACAGGTTCTACTTGACCAACCTAATCTCCTTCTATGACAAGGTGACCCGCTCTGTGGATGAGGGAAAGGTTGTGGATATTACTGACCTGGACTTTAACAAAGTTTTGACATGGTTTCCCCCAGTATTCTCCTGGACACTGGCTGCTCATGGCTTGGATGAGTGTACTCTTTGCTGGGTAAAAACTTGGCTGGATGGCCAGGCCCAAGTGTGGTGGTGGAGGGTGTCAAATCCAGTTTGTCACAAGTGGTGTTCCCCAAGGCTCAGTACTGGGGCCACATCTGTTCAACATGTTTATCAAGGATCTGGAGGAGGGTTTCCAGTGCACCCTCAGTAAATTTGCAGATGACACCAAGCTGGTCAGGAGCATTGATCTGCTTGAGGGTAGGAATGATCTACAGTGGGATATGAAATGGCTGGATCAATTGGCTCAGGCCAGTTGTATGAGGTTCAACACGACCAAGTGCTGGGTCCTGTGCTTGGGTCACAACAACCCCATGCAGAGCTACAGGCTGGGGGAAGTATGGCTGGAAAGCTGCCTGGTGGAAAAGGATCTGCGGTTGTTGGTTGACAGCCAGCTGAACATGAGCCAGCAGTGTGCCCAGGTGGCCAAAAAGGCCAACAGCATCCTGGCTTGTATCAGAAATAGTGTGGCCATCAGGACTAGGGAAGTAATTTTCCCCCTGAATTCAGCACTGATGAGGCCATACCTCAAATACTGTGTTCAGTTTTGCATCCCTCACTACAAGAAAGACATTGAAGTATTAGAGTAAGTTCAGAGAAAGGCAATGAAGCTGGTGAGGGGTCTGGAGCACAAGTCTTATGAGGAGTGTCTGAGAGAACTGGGTTGTTTAGCCTGGAGAAAAATGAGGCTGAGGGGAGACCTTATGGCTGTCTACAAATACCTGAAAGGAGGTTGTAGCGAGAAGGGTGTCAGCCTCTTGTCCCAAATGACAAGCAATAAGACAAGAGGAAATGGCCTCAAGTTGCACCAGGGGAGATTTAGATTGGATATTAGGAAAAATTTATTCACAGAAAGGATTGTCAGGCATTGGAACAGGCTGCCCAGGGATCTGATTGAGTCATCATCCCTGGAGGTGTTTATAAGACACATAGATATGACGCTTTGGGAGATGGTTTAGTGGTGGACTTGATAGTTAATAGTTGGATTTGATGATTTTAAAGGTTCTTTTCCAACCTAAACGTATCTATGGTTCTAATTGCTATTTCCTTGATTCTGACATTGCACACAAAAAAATGAATCAATTGGCAAGAGCACTTTGTCTAAAATATTAAACTACCACTACTTCCTATCTACTAATGAATCATTCAAACAGTCACGACAACCTGCTTTGTTTTCCTGTAGGACAAGTAACCTCACAGCAGCCTTCAGAATTTACCTGGACCCAGTTCCAATCTCCAATTTATGGTCTGGATTCAGCAAAACAAACACATATTTTAATCATATGATCAATAAAATGTTAGTATGTGTTTTCTGCTATGGTTGTGCTTCAGAATTCTGCTGCATCAGCTGTGGAGTAATGAAACTTACTCATGGGCATCTGCCTTCTCTGCAAAATATGAATGATGATTGCTTGCCAAATGCTGTGATTATAGTGTAAACAACAAAAACCCAAGTAACCCTCTTACACATTTTAGCTATTTTACTTTTATATTTCTTTAATGTTTTGGGGTTTTTTTTAACAATCTCAACCTTTTTCTTACACAACCACTATAATATCTGTCATAATTCTGGCAGAAAGTTTGGACACTGCAAAATGGACTTTTAAATGTTTGGGGAGGGAGGGTCTAAATGTTTTATTTAATTAATTATTTGGTTATTTAGTAATTTGTTTATTATTATTATTATTATTACTACTACTACTGCTATTACTCTGGAAAGCTTCCTGTATTCAGTTTCCTGTATTCAATATTTCCTGTGAGATCCACAGTGAACTGTAGTTCTCAGGTTGTTTTCTTCTTATATATGTACAATTTCCATGCTATTATGTATATCAAAATAAGTGTGTTTTCAAGTCGTATATATCATTATACCTAGTATATAAATATATTATGATTACAACAATTTTCATGACCTTGAAAATGCTTCTTTAATCTCCATTTAGGTTCCTGGAAGTGGACACTGAGTGCATAGGCCATGGCACTGAAAGCAGTCTCAGGGAAAAGACAGACTATTTTAACTGAAAAAAGTGGATATTTTTTTAACTGAGAGTTTCAGTGAGGCCCTGGGACCTTGTGGAAGAGCTGGCTTTATTCTGAGATGCTGGCAGAGTGATCAGGGAGGGCCAAGGATGCCAGGAGCTGGAGAGAGACAGATTAGGGTCAGCACTGGTAACTGGACAGCATCCAAGTAGTGTCCATGATAGAGAACAAGCAAGCTTTGAAGGAAGCAGGGAGGAGTCCTGGTCCATAAGCACACATACACGTGGCGATTTTAGGTTAACATATCTGATGCCGCAGGTCAGGTAAATGTAACCTCAACAACCTGTTTTAGACAGCTGTTCAGGAGTGGAGTTGGGAAGAACTTGTGACTGTTACAGAGCAGAAAATTTGCTTAATTTACACAGGAATGATGAGTCCTTCCTGCTTTAGGTAATATTTGTCTGCTCTTGAGAAAGATCTATAACTTAAGGGATAGATACTAAATGTATTATGCAGGAAAACTCTCACAGGGAAATGGACCAGAAATCACAGCATCTTGAACATGACTCCACTGATCTTTAGATGCATTAGAAACCACTGCTTCACACCAAGCAAGAAACACTGATTTCAGATCTCCACAAGGCCTGGGAACTTCATTGTCATACAGATATGATCAACCTTATGTCTAGGAAAAGAAAAAATAAAGCTTGGAAAACTCCCTTTGAATTGTCAGCTTTGATATGCATGCCATGACAGTGGCCAAGGAGACTTCCTGAGTATATCCATTTTTTTCCAAAGGTTTAAACTCCTCTCTGCTGTGTAGCATGCTTGTCAAGTCACATGAGCTGCCACCCACAGGTACAAGGCATAATCTTTTTAAAGGCCAGAACAAAATTTAAAGAACCCAAGATCAGTAAAAAACAGGTGAGTAAACTCCTTGTACTAATGTCCTCAAGTACCTGCTAACATGAGAAGAAAGGGGATTACTAATGGAAAATTGTGAGCTTGGCAGGGATTTATGGGTTGATTAGCTTGTGATAGGTGTCTGCTAGGCATTAGACTTCCTCTGGTTCATATACAGAGCTAATGTGAGTCAGATACTTCACACTGGAAAGGTTGATAGGTTGTTCCTTCACAGTATACTTTTCAGGTTCCAGTAGCAATGCTGACTCATAAGGTCTTCCAGAAATTTTGAAAGCACTCCCAGAAATTGCTACATAATGTATCTTTTCAACCTCTAACCTAGAAGTCATTCACTGAAGCAAATGTTTTCTATATGGTAGAGTTACTTTAAAGAACAAAACTTGAGAAAAATCACATGTTGGCTTCCATCATTGTCCAAAAGGAAAAACAAACAAACAAACAAAACACGGCTGATAACATATTTTCTGTTATTTAAATTTCTTCTTAATGAATTCACCACCAGTCTTACACATGCATAAGGGGTTGGACAAAATGACCTTGAAGGTCCATTCTAACCCAAACTGTTCTATGATTCTATGATATCCTGCAGTTCCAACAATTCAACCTAAGCTTGTGAGAGATTTGTGATCACAAACAAAAGTCAAAGAGATTTTTCTGTTTTCTAACAACAAGAGACACAACTCCTCCCTGCAGAACAAAATAAATAACAACAACAAAAAAAAGAGAACAAAATGAGGAACATGACACTTGGGTTTGAAACGGAATACAATTTTGATCATCTGACATGTAACCAGTAAAAACAAACAAACACCTAGCGATGTACCTTTGAGATCTCTTTTAATGCTCTAAGATCTTATGGGAATCAAGAGCCTCCGGGTATCAAACACTGTAACATTTACTAGAGAAGTTAGTTCTGCAGATTCAGCAAAAGTGGAAATGTTTCTTAGTTTAATTAAATATCACGTGTGCTGGGGAAGATATATCTGACATGTCTGACAAATTTTTTACCAAATATATTTTCAAATTATCATCTCATACCAAAAAAAAAAAAAAAAAGGTAGCTTTTGATCCTTTTGATCCTAATATATTTGATGCTGAAACAACAAAGTTCTGCCACTAAATTCGCTGGGGATTCAAAATCTTTCTATGTGCTTAAGGGCAAGTAGTATTTTTAATTATTTATGCAAGTGGTCTTTGAAAAAATCTATTGTTAGACATTTCCTCCACCCTATAATTTGCTTAGGAACCTGGAACCCAGTTTGTTACATATTCTGTAATACTTTAAAGCACTGAGAAATCTATAAAGGGAATTTAGTGTACGTTAAGGGTAATTTTGTCTGATACATCCTTGTCATGCATGTATATATAAACTAAATCCTTTTCCAGATGCTAAATTATAACAAAGGCAACAGCTGGGACTGATTTCTGATTCTGTAAGAGCTGAAGACAAAAGCTTTGCATGAGAGAGGAGACTTGGACAGACAGAAGAGCAAGTCGGAACAGCTTCCTAAAGTAAAAACTTCTTAATTAAAATTGCATACAAGAGCGAGAAGGTGCAGGGTTAGGAGGGCTGGCATCAGTTCTGTTGTGCAAGAAACAAACCAGAAGGTACAGAGGTAACCTGGGTTTCTCTTACCAAATCCAAAACAGGTTTTATTACAGTTCCCATGAGAGATGGTCTTCAAACCTGCAAAAATTAAGACTGCTGAAATAATACAGGCTTTTCTGAGTCCTTGAACATCTTTGAGTGTAAGTCAGTGGCTTTAAACAGTAAGGTTCAAGTGGGTGGTAACGGAAATGATTAACTTCTGAAGATCCTAGCTAAGGAAGCTAGAGTACTCTGGCAATGCAGGCAATGCAGAAGTGTCCCACATCAATCACAGGCAACAATTGCATATGATGGGGGAACAAATTTGCTTTAAATAGTTTGGATGTCATCCCAGCACCCATTGTGTAGTTGTTTCACTACCACATCCATGTTTACTTTTCATTTTGTTAAACTAAATAAGTCAAGCTCTCTAATTTCCTCTCAAAAGATAGGGTCTCCATTTCCCCAGTAGCCTTTTCTGTAGCAATTCTCATTCAAATTATTCTTTACGTAATTAGAAGTGCCCACTGTCCTCCAGGCAAGTCCTCACCAGCTATACAGCTTCCCTGTGTCTGCTCCTAACGCCTTGCTTTATATAGCCCAGGCATACCTTTGTCAGCTTATCTTTCAATGTGGGCATCCAATAACAAATGGAAGTCTCATATACCCTGATTCCGTGTGGAAGTCTTGATGGAAGCATAAAGGCTATACATTGCATGGTTGAAACGAATATCATGACAGGCATTGTGCACACAGTGAGTCACACGCCATCTAACCGTTCAACTCATGTGTGCAACATGTGTAGCTCTAGCTCGTGTTGTATGAGACTCAGTTGTGTGATATTCAGTTAGTTGCTAGGATTTTCCATTTAATTTACTTGGCTGATTCACTCGTTCTTCAGCAGAAATGCAAAGAGTTGCTATGTTTTATAAGCCTTATCACCCCAGTATTACAGAAATCAGGACAAAGGAGAGGTTTATCCATAAATACATTTGGAATCAGGTCTCTCAGCAACTGCATCAGCTGCTGTGCTGAAGGATAGTGCTAAAGGATGAGGATACAAAACCTGGGGACAGTCATAGTGGAAAACAACATGAAACAGCTGCTGCATGCAAACATGCAGCAGGAAAAAGTTGTGGATACTGTGTACAATATGACACTAACAAACAGTAAAAAAGCTAGAATGCCAGGATATGCATATTGACTGGGGCTCCCATGAAAACCAGAAACTGTATTTCTTTGTGAGTGTGAACAAAACAACTGATCATCAAAAAACCCAACATGTTTTGATTGCTTTCTATATTATGTGCAAACCAAAGACATTATGAACATTGACATAAAGTACTTTGTCATACTGCTGACTGTGCAAGTTTTAATACGCAGTGCCTTTGCAACGGGTGTATAGCAAAGTCTTCATACATATATCTCCTCATTTCTCTATTTGGTTTGGTTTGGTACGAAAAATCAGCTGTGATACAGCACCAGCTTATTGCTACTAATTCAGACTCAAAGTCAATATGACATCTGACGAGGTTTAATGCACTTAGTTACTTAGATGGGAGAAATCCAAGCTGCACACTTCTGAAGAACTGGAAATATTGAAGACAGCACAGTAATCAGTGCAGGGAATATTATTAGAAGTATCAAATAAGAAAGGAATAACATAGTTGAATTTCTAATCAGGATACATGATAACACAGCCTTGGCTTTCTACATTGGTAATCTAAGATATCTTTCTTATCCTAATCTCAGTTGCTTGAATGGCTTATTCTTTTACACTTTTTGTATTAATCACAGGCATTTCTTGTGACATATCTGCCTCTTAGTACAGATAAATGATCAGGGTCCTTTCATTCTGATTATTGTGCTTTTCACTGGCAAATAGTTATTTCAGTTCACTGGTACAAAAGAGGTATTTCTTTAAAACTATGCCGCATTATACGCTCACAGCACGATCATCAGAACAAGAACATCAGCCTGTGCTGTGCCATGTGTTATGAACAGAGCTGCATGTAAATGGAATTTCTCTCCCTTTCCCATCTATTTGAATTGCAATTGAAACTGTCTGTTCTGATGGAAAGATGTCTGTCTTCCAGCATCCTATTTGGGACTTGTTTCAGTTCCACCTAATGTCAGACACTGCTTAAATTAGGAACAGTGCTACCCAAGGCACCTTTTCTGTCAGAGGAAGGTGCAGAAACTTCCAAAAGGTAATTTAACCCTCTTAAGAACTGAATCACATTCTGGAGGTATAGGTGGCCCAGGGCAGTGATACATCTGAATTAGACTGCTCAGTTAGATGCCTCAAATTAAATAGATTGGATAGAGGCTAGAGTGAGCAAACAGGACATAGACTTCTATGAAACAGATCATGAAAAAAAAAAGCTCGGAAAGTGAGAGGCAAAGATTAAAAAAAAAAAGCAAACAAAACCAGAATGCCCTGTGCACTGAATTATGTGCTGGGGGAGAAAACAGGAAAATTAAAAAGATTATTACACAAGTGTGAAAATATTCACTCTTGAATCCGAACCATGGCACTTGGAAAGGAGTCCATGCGTGTTCATGCATGCATGAACAAGAACTTCAGTACTTGGTAATCTTGTGCATGTACATTTACACCTGTGCACTTTCTCTCATGAGACGAAAGCTGGCTTACTGGAGGAAAAAGGGACATATACTTCTCCAAAAGTCTTTGGAGGAAAGAGAAGAGGATCAGAATGGGACAAGATAAGAGCAGGACTGACTGTTTTTCTAACACTGTAATTCACATCTAAATGGAAAAGGAAAATTCTAAACCAAACATTTTAAGGGGAAAAAGATTACTTTAGTCACCAAAGAGAAGAGAAAATTACTGAAGTGAGGAGTTAAAACTAGATGCTCTCCCACAAAGGTAAATGTCTTTTTTTTAAATGTTAGAAGCATATAGAATATCCCATGTAATACAAGTTGAAAAGTTTGTCCCTTTGCCTGATAGTGCTTTGAAATTCCTAGTAAAAAAATCCAAATGAGATCCCACACTGAGGATAACGAGAATAGCATACAAAGAGTATTATCATAATTTGCTCACATTTGCATAAAAGATGTAGAATAATTCTATACAACCTTCCCAGCAACAACAAACAAACCCAAGACATACACTCCCAATCTGGATACAGTAAAAGGCCACTCATACTACGCACTTTTACTCTTCTAAAATTGGTTCTGCCAGCATATTGCTGTGAACAAGGATAAAAATGTAGAACTTTAATTGACCTCAAGCCAGATTCTCACCCAAAGAACTTCAAGGAACTAGAAAAGAGTTGTCCACTCATGTGAATTGCCAGAATTCTCAGTTACACCAGCTAAACCTAAAAAAGCAACCCGAACTACAAACAGTAGCCAGTTCCTCACTAACAGGGATTTGGTAGGAGATTACTCTGGAGACTGATATTCTAAAACCTTCAGTCTTTCAGATCTTCCCTGAACAGCTGGGTCCTGCTGAGGAGAAGTTACTTGATTAACAAGACCCCTGCTTCAATCCAAGACAACAGCTTGGATGTGTCTATGACACCTCTAACTGAGGTGTCTCTTTAGGTCTACATCCTTTCAGGAGGGAATTTAGTGGTATTACTTAATATTTTTATCTGCAGCCAAATGTCTTTATTTAAAAGACTCAGTAGGCTTCTCTGTTTCTTTCATTCTTGCCCTAACCTCTTGATCTTCCCCTGGCTGCCAGCACATTTTAGCTCAGAATCCCCTCTCCCCACCTTTTGTCTAGATCTCTCTCCATTTGCTACTTTCTCCATTTTGAAAATAATCTATCAACACTTCTATCCCTTCTCTGTGAAACACTTCTCCACTGTCATTTGTTTCTACAGCAGCAGCAATAACAAACCAAAAATAATGATTTAAAAAATTCACAGAATGCTGTCAAATGAACAGTGAAATTCAAAGGAATAGGTAACTTCGGCCTGGTTTTGATAAATGGATCCCAGATTTTCCTCTAACATGCACATGATCATTAGAATGAATTAAAAAAAAAATGTAGGAAATAAGGTGTGTGAGAACAAAATACAGATTAAGTAAATTGCATTTCAACTCTGACCTTCACTTCCACACGGAAATCATAGTGCTGAGAAGAGAAACACTGATGAAAATGGGGCAGAGTTAGTGAAATTAATTATACAGTGGATTACTCCTACAGACATAAGGACGGAAAGAATCAATGAAATTTTGCCATTACTCTTAAAAGACTTGTAGATTTTAGCCTGGACTTTATAAGATATGTAAGAAAGCACTTATATCCTTCACTTTATATCATCCAAGCACTTAAACCAGATATAAGTCTGAGGATCTAAAGTTTGGGCTATGAATTTCCCTCTTAATTTCCTGCAAAATTTCCTTTACAGTTGGAGGGAGAGGAAGACACTAGAAAGCAATTTAGAGGGCCAGGATTGCACACTTTACTATTACATGATATGAATACTCTTGTCCCTAGTATCTCTTTAAAACTTTTTTTTATTGTTGTGTCTGTAACTCTCAAGCAGTTGAGGTCTGAGGGAATTAAAACCTGGAGGACTACCAGCCTCTGCTGGGGATTGCATTAATATGTCTATGCTCTAAACAACTCGCTTTGGATAGTTGTGCTGGTTTTGCTGCAGTCAAGTTAATTTACTTCATAGTAGTTACAATCTTTTATTTTTAGTAGCTAGCACAGTCTTTTGCTTTGGATTTAGGATGAAAATAAAGTCAGAACACACCGAACTTCCCATGCCTTTACCTAGGACAGAGTTAATTTTTTCTTACCATTAGCTAGGCTGTCTTTGGAGTTGGGATGTGTGGCAGCAATGGGGCAGTTGATGGCTCTTTAGCACCTTTTTGTGAGGGGTCAGCTTCATGGGGAAAGCAAGTGGGTGGGTGGGGGTGTGAGAGGGAGGCTGTGGCAGTTGCACATACCCCTGAGATCTGGAGCCTTCAATGGGGCAGTTAATGGCTCTTTAGCACCTTTTCTGCCCCACTGTGCCTGTCCCCATGTACACACCCACGGTGGTACCAAGGTGCTGACAGTCACATCCTCCCCTGCCCTGGGGCAGAGTAACTTCACCTCCACCAGCTAGTGGGGCAGGAAGGGTGGGACCCTTGGTCAATTGACAGGGTCCTTAACGGGACCCTCAATCAATTTACAGGGTCGTTAGCAGAGGAGATGCCCAGAGTAGCTTCAAAGCTTCTGGACTATGTCGTAATGCTCACAGCCAGATCTGACCAGACTAAGAAACGGGGTCCCCGCCGAAGGCCCCCTTTGAGTGGTCTTCTCAAGGCAGTGAGTCTGTGAACTGGAGCCCTCCCCTTAGACTGGGATGCCGTCTAAGGAGACTTCCTGGGATTGAAAGCGCATCACCTGCTCATTTGGGTGAGTGGTTATTTAGTGGATATATCCATTAATGAGTCCTTGCCTAACCCAGGCACGTGAGAGTCCTTGCCTATCCAGACAAGTGTAAGCCCTCGCCTAACCCAGACGAGTGATTATTTCTTGTAGGTAAGGTGGAGTCAGAGGCCTCTAGTTTTGTTTCTTTTGAGTGTATGCATGCACATTGTGGATCCTGACTATTATTATGTTGTTGTACCCCAATAAACTCCTCAACTGATATCTGAAGTAGTTCTTATTTACTGAAATAGACCTTTACTTAAATATTTTCGTTGCACTGCAGCCTGTTTTCATATTCTACGATCCCATTAATCTCAGCATAACTCTACTGCATAATCGTAGGGTGGGACCTCACAGGACATAAAGTATCATTTTGAGGCCTAAACCATAATCTTTCATAGAGTTCTGTGATAGCACTGCATTTATGTGTATCAAAATTAATTGAAAGAGGGAAAATAACTGTTAATGTGAGTTTGAAAAAGTCAATATTTAGAATATTTTTCAGAAGTGTCACAAAACAATGTGAATGTTCTGCTTTGGATTTAGTTACTGCCAATTATTTGGATATTTTTCATGTTCACAGAAATACATATTTCAATATTTCTCTTTTAATCTGTAATCTGTATATAGCCTCACTAGAGTTTATAGTGGCAAAATATAATCGGAGAAAAGGGAAATTCTTTAAGAGGGTCACAGACAGAATGGAAGAAATATATTGGAATCCCTTTCTGGCATTACAGTTTCATTTGGGATCCCAGACAAATAACATAGAACCAGAGCCACAAAACCACATACGTAACACTGACGCATTTTAAGTGTCCAAAACCAATAATTAGAAGAGAACCTCCCGCGTGCTCAGCTCACCTCGTAATAGCTTGTGGAACATCTGAAAATGTTCTGAAATACTTTTATGTTCACTCATCTCATTGCAGTTTCTCACATTTCTCTTTAACCATTTATAATAGGGGACAATGAGTTAGATCCTTACTTGGGCTGGAATGCAAGGAGATTAGAGGATATGTGCAGATATGCATCTAACCTAGACTTGAATGGTTTTCAGTTTTGAAATGTACCATTTCTACCTAAGTATAACACCAGTACCGCATTCATCAGACATTAACTTGTAGAAATTAACCTTCCTTGTCAAGGGCATCAAAGAAAAGATTAGAACAAATGCAATTTGAAAAGTGATCAGGAGAAAGAAATGTTTAGAATAAGAGGCACACGGGGAGAGGATTTTTGGATTTCAGAATGAAAGATAGTCATCTGCTCCATTATCTGACAGAGATTTGCTAAGTTGAGAACCTGACTTGAGAACTTAATATGTAGGTGAACAACAGACTCAGGTTCCCTTTATAAAAGCTGTCTTGTTTAACTATAACTGCTTTTTGCTGCCTATATTCTGTAAAGAGTTTAAATGACTCTTTCAGAAATTTTTGAGGTCTCTATAAAAGGGCCACAGGTAACAAGTTGAAGTGTTGACACTTTGAGGCCCAGGCTCAAAGCTGGGGAGGCCAGGGCCAGGATCATGCAACGCAATTGCTGCAAGGAACACCCAGGTGAGCGCTGGGACTTTAAAAAAAATAAGGTGGTTTTGAATAGACATGAGTAGATTATATTTAGATTTAAACCAGCATTAATAAGGGCTTTAACAGTAGGCTGTTAAGTATAAGATAAAATGTTGTGTTTCATGCCAAGTCCATCACTGTTCATTAATAGAAATTCCTGGCATGGATAGAAAAGATCAGCAACAAAATCATTATTTTTCTAACGTCTATTTGGTACACACATTGCTGTTTGACAGGGATGCTTTGTGGGTAATTAGTGATGCAACCAGCTGCTACTGTGGAATTTGTTCAGAAGAACACAAAAAAACCTAAAGAAATATTACAAGACAGCTCTGGAAAGTGTTCTTACAGATCACACAGGGTTAGACACTAAAATTCTTCCTCAGTTTCTGCTCAGGTCAGGGGACTTGTGCTGAAAGAAGAGAGACTTATGCTTATTGTTTAGGAATTACATCGTGTAGTGACACTGACTGTTAAAAGACATGCAATGTGAAAATTATAGGAATCAGATTCACAGCCTCCCACTATGATAAGGGAGCTACTTAAAACAGGCTTGTTAGAATTGCCAATGAAAACCTCTCCTGCCGTATAACTTGTCTTCAATTAGATGGGTACGTTAGGTGAGCTCCAGAATCTGGAGCGTATTCTCACGTGCAACTAAATCAATGAACATTGTTGTCACATACAATGGGAGAAACAGGGCTGGCCTCTTCTGTGTCAGCTGCAGAATGGATATATAGATTTGGAGAAGTTCAGTCACTTGAATGGGGACCTTCTAACTCTCTGTAAGCTTCCCTACATGTTGGGTAATCAGTTACTTACATACCATGTTGTTCTCCGAAAGGATGTTCTGAAAATGCCTCTTAGCTCAGGCCCTGCTGTCATGATACTTAGGACAGTACTTGGTTTCAAAATGCCATTGACACTTAGTTACTCAGCAAATGTATGTAGCTCCTGGCAGTTACACTTCCAGTTGGATAACCTTGAGTTTGCAGCAGAAACTACACCTCCGTTGACTTCAGGGTGTGTAGGTGCTGTCCCATCTAGAAAGGAAAAAAAGCTTTCTGGTAATGTACATTTTGAACAAAGGTACTTGTTAGTGAAGCACATAAAGATGCTTCTATGTTTTGTGGTGAACTCTACTGTAAACCATCCCAAATTTACCATGGACAGAAGTTAGTAAATCCATACAGTGCAGTGCAGAATCAAGGAGACAAGTCATTCTGCCTGTGTAAGCCAGATAGCTATATTCATATGATGCTATTATTCTGTTAATAAGGCACTGTTCTCTTTTCATTACTTCCAGACTTATTTGACATTGCTGTCTTTAAACCATGTTCCCAGACTTATTTTTGCTTGTTAAAATATATCTATATGCCTGATATATATTCTACTGTGTATAATTTTGTAGATCCAATTTGTCATCTTATGTATTATTTAAATCATGGCTTACTTTACAGTCCTTTTAACAACTCCATATTACTTGCAGAAATGAGAACCATACTCTTAGTTCTTTTAAAATTAAATAAATTAACAGGAACAAAGAACCATTATAATTCTGGAACACTTAAATGTTAGTAAAAAAAATATAAAAATACACATCAATGGAAACGTTACATCACCATCTACTTTCTGTCTTCTGGCTGACACCCACACAAAATATGGGCAGTAATATAAATAGCAACAAGGTTTAATTTCTAAGAGCATCTTACAGGCATAGAAAATGTTATCCTTCATTGCAAGCTGAGAAGACAGAACGGCAGAAGACAGTGAAGCCGCAGGTCACACACCTTTATGCAAGTCTGCATCAAAACAAGTGCAGATGAGACAAATGGCCAAAATCACAAGATTACACCATTTCTAAATGTCTGTGTACATGACTATTGCATTTTTCTTGGTTAACCATAGAATTAAAATGCAACCATACTTGCCAAAAGTATCTTAAAGCACAGTGTTATAAACTGTAGTGTTTTTTCAAATATAGAATATTGAAATATTTTTTCTGGTCAACTTCATATCCTTTAAAGATAGCTGCGGAGTTCTGACTAAGAGTTTGGTCTGAATCCAAACCTTTTTCAGAACAAAAGGGTGTTCAGACTTGATTTTCCACTTCAGTGCCTTTCCTAACTATAAGTCAATGATCACCAATTAGCATACTTCAGTTGTATCTATGAGTGTTGTACCAAAGGAACAGGATGGTATTCTCTGTGTCTTAGACCAAAACAAGGTAGAGCTATCTGAAAGAAACATTTCTTATCTATTGCAGTGTGAAGTAAGCCACTGAGTTTTGCAGGGCTCTTTATTTGACTTATTTTTGAATACAGAAAGCAATCAAATGTCTTTTAGAATGTTGCACTTTCTTTCCGCTTCTTTTCTGTACTTACAGAAATAATTAAAAACCATAAAAGTGTTTCTAAAATTTGAGGGTAACAATACACATTCTCTTTTTATTTAGCAACATAGCCCAAGATGAGAATCCCGGAGTTTGCCAGTCCTCCAGAGGTCTTCTGAGGGAATCCTTTTTGAATGGCACTTCTAATGTTGGAAACATCTTGTCTTGATCTCTGTAATGGTGTAAAATTAGAAAGCTGTAATCAAAATGGTACTCAAACCTGTTATGAAAATTCTCAAGGTTTTAACAGCTGTTTCTACATCAATGCATACATGACATAGTTGAAACCCAGATTAAAAAAATAAAGTATTCTGATATATGAGCAAGAGAATGTGAACCAGAATTTCTAATTTTTGTTTCTCAGTCTTCAATCTACAGAACCAAATTTTTGTCAAAATTCGATGTTTTAAAAGAAGAGAGATACTGTCATAACATCTATTTCATCTATGTGCCTTTATGTCTATAGATATCCAATTTCCCCTGTAAAATTTCATTTGGCAGATAGCCTAGAAACAGAATGTTTTCAGATTTAGAAATCTAAAATTTTATTATATATTTTTCCATTTAAACACTATTTTCAAATTGTATCTTTGCTAATAAATTGAAAACCTCTGTTTTCATTATATACTATCTTGTCTGTCAGTAGAAAGTATTAACATATTATCATCCCAGAATTCACTTACAGCTAGAAGGGGAAACAAAATTATGTGTTGATAACAGATTAAGCATATAATGCACAAGCCCTAAGGTTTTAAGTCTCAGGAGACATCATATTTCCATGGCAGTACCAGGATATAATATAGATAAATGAAGAGTTACAGTTTGCTAGTCAGACATGCTGGATTGGATTTAAGGCACATTAAATACTTCTGGAGTAAGTGAATGAATATTGCCGATGGACTGAAAGAGATACAGGAGGTATTCTAGGACTTGTTACTATTTAAGCTACTTACTCAAACATCCAGTAGTAAGACTGTATTTTTGAAGAAGGCTCAAGGCTATCTGAACATTTGTGTTTTCTCTTTTTTTTAAATTTTATTTTTTAATTTAATATTAATGAAGTTTCTAAATGGAATTTACAGAGAAACCTATATGGGACAAAAATAAAATGTCTTGTATTTAAAATGTTTTTATAGCAGCATTATGGAGGCAAGGAATAATAATTTCCTGAAAAGCACTGGAATTTCCAAAGTGTTGGGTAGACCTGTCCCAAACACTAAACCTTTTCAGACATATCGATCTTCAATTTACAGTAGTCAGCGTATTAACAAAGGCTACAATAAATTAGAAAACTCTTAGACTAAAACACTTATCTGTACTGTTTGATTGATAGAGCTACATCAAATTGCTTTATTTCATGCTCTTCTGAAATTGGTAGGCATTGGATGACTTCTTTACATTTAAATTGTGCTGATTAGCTGGTTTTACCTTAATAACTCTCTAAGACAGTGACCGCCTTATCTTGCCCTTTAATTTTAAAATTAATGAAGTAATCATTTATCCTGGTCTCTTTCTGTGTTCTGCCCAATTACTTTAGTGCTGAATGGTACTTTGCATTTTTCCCAGTCCATTAGTCCCATATCATGCTCTTTCTGGTCTTCTTTGATCAACTGAGGGATAATTAAATAGTGTCTTTTAGAATCTTTATAACCTTGGCACATAAATTTCCTTTGCAAACAGTTTAACCTAACATATAAATGTCACTTAAACACAGGTGCTTATTTTTGTTTGCTTCTGATGAAGGTACCTAACTCCAAACCATGTCAAATAACAGTCTACCTTGCTTTATTATTTTGATTTTACACATAGATCCACTTCTTGACTCTTACCCTAGGGTAAACCACCCCTACATTGAAGATGCATGGAAAAGAGCTGTTACTTTTTGACTCCAAAATATGGCAGACTTTGAACTGCCTACAGAGAACTAATAGGAATTTTGCAGTGTTGGACTGAAAGTGAATGAAGCAAATTTAACCCTGGCTAGTTCACCACTCAAGGCTTGAAACACAAATGCAGAGCAGCGTGCTGTGGACTTCATAAAATAGGGCTGCAGTGAGCTGCTTACAAAAGACTTGCACTATGAGGACCCAGCCTCTTTCTGCTTCCTTGGGCAGTCTCACAAGCTCTTTGTTTGCCCTTTATGATCTAAATGAAAAGCAAATTTTAAATTTTGATGGCACATATTCAGATTATGTTCTATACTGGGGAATGTGGCTGTTTTATCTAGGAATGGTGAAGAGTTCTGTTAAGAAGAGAGATTCGGCGCAGAAAGAATTAAAGATTTTACTTTTAAAAAGTTTTCTTGTTTCTTGAAGGTTTTCTCGATTTTTGTTTAATTGAATTCTTCCTGTGTTCATAAGCATAGGGAGCTGTTAGAGAGAGAGAACTATGTTTATTGGGGAAATGATGATCTGCACACATAGCGGGTTCAGAGATTAGTAGGTTAAGAAGAACCCTCTATTGAATACAGCCTACAACATATTCAGATGCCATTACATTCAAATTGTAAAAAGTATAAATGATGTGACTGACATTTTCTGAATTTTCATGCTTATGTGAACAAATATAACTGCACTGGCAGCACGTCTAAACTGAAGATAAGGCCTCTGTTTAAATACCCTACTGTCATCTTATTCAATATAAAATTCTGTATTGGACTTCTTTGTTCCTAATTTTCACCAAAAAGTAGCGTCTGCATTGAACTAGTGCTTTTCTATTGAAATAAGCAGATGTGGAGTGTTTTTGAGAACATATAATGTAAAGGTTTTGGAGAAGAAATTCAGCATACCATTACGCTGAACATAATGATTCAACATACCATTTTGCATGTGAATGCTGAAACTAATTAGCAAGTGCATGTTTCCTGTGAAGTCATATAATTTCTCTATCGTCAAGAAATTCATTAGTTGCAATCCTGGTTCTCTACAGCCAATTTCAAAAACTTTTACCTTGACAGCATCAGGCATTCACTGCTACCTTAATCTTTTCAGCTGGTGATATACGCTGAACTATGACTGAGAAACAACACATTCTCTCTTACTATTTCTGTCATGTTTCTGGATGACAAGACTCAAAACGTTTTTAAATGATTGAAGTGAAGCACAGACTAAAAGACTGAGACATGCTAGTCTAGTCTAGTCTGACCTGTCACATAACACAGGCCAAATAATTCAATTAAGTAGTAACTGGATAAAGACTCTGTCTTCTGATTGCTTTATTACATATCTTTGTCTGTCTATCCTAACCTGATTTAAAGACTGTGTACAATGGACAACCCATAAACACTTGACTGTATCAGTTCCTATATGTTCTTTTAACTGCTTCAATGTTGTGGTTCTGTTTAATTCAGTATAATGTATGCCCTGCACAGGCAACCTGAAAAAATATAGAGCAGCCTAGCCTTATTCTAAAATCACTGTATACGATACACAGCAGTGATTCTTTTATTATTGTTTCATTAGATAATCTGAATATTTCTTTTTGTAACTCGTTATCTATAGATCCTCGATTTTGTTCATAATACAAGATGATATTCAAAGGAAACCAATTAATACCTCTCAAACATCCTGGATCAGGAATGTTCATTTGCAACTGGCAGCTATCCCAAGTCCATTTTGGTAATTTAAACCAATCTATGTTCTTGCTCTGTCATTCATGATTTTTAACCGGAAATGTTCTATTAGAAAAAGCAGTAGGTGAATATATTTAACTTTAATTCAAAAGAAGTAAAATGAATTTCCTTAAAATATATTACAATAAATTTAAAAAGGATTATAATCTATAATATTACTGTCATCTATTAAATATTGTAAGGTAAAGCATTTGAGCAATATATAGTTGCTGCTGTAATTTTTAATTCAAACTGCTTAAGTAAAACCTTGGAATCCAAGAATTACCCAAGAGTTTATTTTGCAAAGGACCTTTTGAGATCTCAGGCTACTCAGAACCTATCCATCTGATCGTAAAAACCCAGAAGGATAATTCTCGACAATCTATTTGGGCAACTTGCCTCCAGGTCAGGTAGTGTAGTAAAGAACTAAGCAATAACCAATCTTTTTGACAGCCTTGCCTATTCTGCAGCCACAGCTTTAGATTTCCTTGATTGCAGTTTATTTGGTTTATGAAAAAAATTTATTTCTGGGGGTGAGATCTACTAATTCTAGAGAACTGAAGGACACGAGGCACTTAATACCCAGCTACAGATATTACTACTTTTGTTTCATAAATCACTTCATTTAGGTTGAAAATATATTTTTTCTTATGTATCCAGCAACTTGATGTTCCTTTAATCTAATAAAAGCAATTTAAAAATACTGATTTTCTGCACTGAAATTGAACTCCAGTTTCCATGCAGAAGCCGTTTAACATAGATTATGAGTGGAAAATTACTCATCTGCTAAAGAAAAATGACATTCATTACTTTTCAACAGAATTAAATAAAAATTAAGAATTGATTTAACTGTATGTCAAACTGTAAAACTGATTAAATGTGTATATAGTATTACTTGTCTAAGAAAATATAGTACTACTTTTATTGTATTGCACTACATTTTAAGACAGCGTGTCTCAATAGTTATAAACTATCAATAATCAAATTTTGGCAAATAACTAAAGCACTACAAATGTAAATGTAAGTATTCCAATCAAGGTTTCTTGCTCATTGATTTAGATAATGGTTAAAATAATTGAATTAACTTTAGTTAAGCCTATCCACTTTGGCAGCAGACTGGATACTTAAGAAGACATTATTTTGTAGAGTACCATGCTAACCAAGTGAAAAATCCTCTGAATTATTGAGGACACATTCTATGACTTTGAGGACCCTAGAATACATACAGAAAAACAATGTATGTGTCTTTATGGTACTGGGGGGAGTGTCACTTTTGGATGTTACTTCACAGCTATTAGTATATTTCTTTTCTTTTTTGTTTCACCTAGTCTGATGTAAATGCAGTCATTTCCTTTACTACATTTCTGTTAGCAATTCAGCCAAGAAACTGCCACAACTACCATGCAAATTCAAAGCAGTGGATCTGGACTAGTATCCTCACTTTGACAATAGGTAGCGCCAGTACTTCAAAAAAAACTGAACAACAAATTCAGCCCCACACACCAGACCACATTTAACAGATGAGCTACAAATCTGCCAGTTTAAGGTTAAATTTGTAAGGTCTGTCATCACCATGAATTGCTCTTCTCAGTCAGCTAAGTGTCTCGTCTTTCCTTGAATGTTTGCTGTCAGTCCTGGCTCCATGCAGCTGAAATGACTGAGGAAACTGTGCAGCCCTTGTGTGCAGCACAGGATCACACACAGCAACAGAGAGGGGTGAAGTCACCAGTGCTGTCTGCAAAAACACAAATTCTGCATGGAAACACATACTTATAATCAGTTTGAGCTTCATCACATTTCAATATCCTGCAGGTATCCTTCGATAATGCAGCGTTTGTTATTTCCCTTTTAAATGGTGAAATATAAGCCCTGGCTATCATTTTTTACTATACTCAATTCTGTCATGTCTCCTCTCATTGGCTGTCTATATAAAACTACCAGTTCCAAGTTTATATTTTCCCTTTTTTTGGCATCTCTCCATGCCTCAAATCACATTTATTAGATCAGACCATGGCCTTGGGCTGCCCTTGGAAACCCAATCCAGCAACCAGAGACTGGTTACTTTCCTACTATAATAAATCGGCAACCACTAGCCAAGTAAATACAGGTGTCAGGTAGTCTCCACATAGACTCGAGTACATCGCATTTTTCTGTTCTGTTGTTTTTGTAGGTTCTTGTTGTTTTCCACACAATACTATCCCCTTGCCTTGCCAGAATATAGAGAGGCCTGCTGTCTTTTTATTATTTCTTTTTTTTTTTTTTNTTTTTTTTTTTTTTCTCTAAAAGTCTCAGTATTTTCTAAAAAGCCTGATAGTGGGATATACTCAGCTTGTTTCCATAGTGGAAATCTGAGGTGAAGATGGAACTAACAGTCTGTAAGGTGGGAATATGTTTTAATCAAAGAGTAGAAGAAATAGTTTCAAGAATTTCCCTTTGGTTAAGACAAATAATTAGATTTAGTGTGGGTACTGTCATTAAGAAAGTAATGAATGAGTCTGAGAGTCATTGTATTGTCCACTAACAGGGCTCTGAAAATAAAATAAAGCCTTTGCAATGATCTGTCATCCTGATCATGGCTACTTTCCTTTTAACATCGATTTTTTCCTTTTTCCTTTCACAAACCAAGCAGTTGATAGTTTATGCCTGCTGCCAGCAAGAATAAACTACCATCCACTTTGTTTGTGACAGCAGAAATCAACATTAAGTGGAAAGTGGCTGTGTACAAGATAACTGATCCCTTTCAAGGTTTCTTTACCTTATTTCCGGGCTACTGCTGTGGGACAACAAATTGCCTCCTTTGAACAATTGGCACAAATTGACATCCTGGTTGGCAGTCTAGAGCCCAAGCACACAAGAGAAGCCTGAATGAGCATGGACCTTAAACTGGCCTGCTATTAGAAGTAATTTCTATAGGAAGAACTAAAACACACTCAGGGAGGATGTGGGGAAACCCACATTGCAACTATTTCTGCTGCATCTGTTCTTTGAGCAAAAAAAACTGGGATACATTTCCAGACCTTTTCATTTCTACAGCCTTAATGGGCCTCAGATTAACACACACACACACACACACACACAAAATCACTAATCCCCTTCCTTGCTATTCATAAAAAAACCCAAACTAAAACCACACAATAAAGATTTATTAGTCTGTCTTCTGTCTCCACATCTTATTCAATACTGCATATTAATACCTTCCCAACAGAAGAATGCTTTCCTCACACAAATTGCTGACAATAACCGTACAAATTACCAGAGATTTGCTTTTGTGATATATTTGACCAGACGGCTTTATACGAGATTTTCCTACATTTTAAACAATTAATTGAAAGTTTTTTCAGAAATTTTCACCATCACAAACCAGTCATCTCCCTTTAATCACCCTAAATCCTTATTTTAATTACACTACTAAACTTATCTATCACTGATCCCCAGACTCTACCTCTTTTAATGCTTTCATTTATATTACGATGCCAGGAAGATTCAGTTAACACTGAACCATTTCACCTAAACATTGCTCAGACCCACGGTGAAAAAAGTCCCCATCCTAAGATTTACTATCAAAATACACTAGCAGTACTAAAGAAAAGTTCAAATAATTTCTTCCAGGTCAGGTAACTGGCCTATTTCTAAGCCAAGAATAGGAAAAAAAAGTTCTCCTGACTGCTGTATCAAACTACCCTGTTTTCTGAAGTTGCTACAATGGACCAGGAGATATTTCAAAATCTGCAATTAGTTAAAAAGACACATGGGGAAAGCTAACAGCAAGTATGGCAGACTATAGTCACACCAAAATACCTGTCACTTCTAAGTCTTTGAGTCATATGAATGATGGAAGGTTCTGCAATCAATTATTGATATTGTACTTCTACATGTTTCAAACAGATTTTGCCAGTATTTTGTTGCTGTTATTCTGTTTTCTATTAATCTTTTCATGATGATAAATACTATTGCATGGCTTTCCTAAGCACCATTTGCTCCATTACCCAAGTTTAACTGGCAGGTTCCCATGCGTTCTGGAAACACAAAACAAAAGCAAACCAAAAAATATCCCAAGACCGAAAGAAAGTACCTTGTGAATACATTCTGAATGCAATTGTTTTGGAACAATGGTTATGCTGTCAGCTTCCTAGATTAATGAACTCTTTCAGAAGACATTAAAAGAGAACAATTAAACTACTGATTTCTTATTTGCTCTGCGAAATCATTTCTGCCTAGTATCAAATATTTAAAACTAGCTGTTTCACGTCTTTCAAAGTAAATAAGGTCCTCGTAACACTGAACACTGAGGATCACAAAATGAATTTGTTAATGAAATGAATTATCTTGGAAAACATTTGTTTTTTAGTTGAGGATGATATTGCATTTCTTACTTGCTCACAATGTATTTCGTAAATATCATTTAGGGCTTTAGCCTGCAACAATAAATCACATGGGTAGCCTCATAGGATTCAGTGAAGAAAGGTCAGGTTTTCATGATGTTTGATCCAAGATTGATCATTATTAGACTTCATATGAGACAAATAATAATTGTGTAAACAAAGAATATATCCTTGACTTTGGAGAAACAACTAAGTTTCAAAATTTAGGGAACAAATCTCATTGCTATGGTTATTTTGTTACTTAAGCTGTTCTGAAGTTTAGTCAGAAGTCTGGCTGCATTTACATATGGAGAAGTTTTGTTATTGAGTGTTTATGTTGCTGTTGAAGGACAAAGAAGGAAAGATGAAGGATTTCAGAAGGATGAAGAAGAGAAGAGCATGATTTGCAGAGGAAATGTGCGTCATGTCTTGGTTTGTCTATTAATCACCATAAAAATTCAGGGCTCTTTTTAAATTTGGGCCTGCTTCTCTGTGATGCATGGTAACAGTCACAGCACTTAAAACATGTAATTGCTTCTTGCATGAGAACTTTAAAACAATAGCTCTTCAGTGCATCTCTTTCTCTTCCATTTTCTCTTCTCTCTGCAATAGTAATTTATGTTTTGTTTTAGTTTTCTTAAGGCCACGTGACACCAACAGATGCTATAGAGACAGGCTGCAGTAATCATGTCATCTCCTATGTGCCTTTAGTGGTACATCACAGCCTGTCACCATCTTCCAACATTTAACAATACCCTTCTGCTTGTGGAGGTCCTCTTAGCACATTGGGGTATAAGAATGTGCACACAGAATATTTTCTGGATAATAATATTATTTAAAAGTGGAAACTCATTATTAGTCTCCATCTTTAAAGGCCAAAACCGGAGCACCTGAGCTTTAGCTTTTGCAGTTATATGAGTATATAACAATAAGACTTCATGGACAGAATGTTAAAATAATTGAAACGTAACCTAACATCAGTCCCAATTTCAATATGCTTGTGCAAGCTTTGAAATTACTGATACTCCTATTTAATTCTGTTTATTTCTAACCTTCAGAATTCTTGTATCTGAGTTTATACTTTTGTTGACAACATGCAATCTACCCTACAAACATTACCTTGCAACTAACTAAGGAATCTAAACCAAATGGCAACAGTTTAAATGCAGTGCCTCTTCAAAGATAGATGTAGAATAATTATGCAGTTTATTGGGAGTTAGACAAAGAGAAATGGATGACTTGGATAATTGTAGGTAATACATTAGTAAAAAATCAAAATAAATTTTGTTATTTTAAATAATGACTTCATTTTATACAATAACCCCATTTATGCAATTGCTATAAACATAAAAACATAGCACTAGGCTGCTCAGAGTAGGTCAGGTTAGAGAATAAGCTAGCCAAAAATCTGCCTCCAAAAGTAGATGACTAGAAGAGAGAAGGACAGATGACACTTCTCTGAAATACTTTCCAAACTTCTGTAGCTCATTGACTTTCTAAGTAACAGATGTGATCTTGTTGTTGAATAAAGGGAGGTGGGGGAAAGAGGGAGTATAAAATCTTGCATGACTTTCTTTTATGACTTTGTCAGTCCCTGGAGGTTGGAGTACCTGTGGTGCCCTGTGACTACATCTCCCATATCTTCGCTGAACCCAGTCTGCCTCCTTTACTGTTTGTTTCTCACCCTTCTACCCTCAAAAATCCTGTTACTTACCTAGGAGCAGCAGTAAGATTTACTTTTAACCTTCTCCATTTCAGTTATTACTTAATTTCTTTCACATCTCTCATTCCTCTCTTTTCAATACTGAGAAATTCTAACCTGTTTGGTTCAGAAGCTATGCCATACATTTCAACAACCTTCCTGCACCTCTCCACATTTCCATTTCTACTACACCTTTTCTGAGAAAGGATCGCCCCTGCATGCAGTAGTCAGAATGTGGGCATAGCATGGTTTGTAAAATAGTATAATGATTTGTTCAAATTTTTTTTGTTCAAACTATTTTGTTCAAATTTTTAAACTTTCAGAATATTTGAGTCCTTTTTGACAGCTACAGAGTACTGACCTAATGTTTTCAAAGATTTATCTATTATCCCTGATCAAAACCCCCAAATCTAACTCACATACACAGTCCATTCATTCTTAAAAATGAAATATTTTGCTTTTCTTCTGTCCCCACTCTACACATTTTTTCAAAAAGATGGATCCAATTTCAAAGCTGTAAGGATTTCAAATCTCATCCATTTTTTTAAAACAACCTGTATTTGGTCAGTGATATGTTGCCCTAGTACGGCTTGGAAAATAAATAGGAAGTTTTTCATTTAAATTTGTGGAACTTGACTGTAACCTTTGGCAGAATAGCTCCTACTGGATGACGTGAGCAGTAAGGTAATAAAATATGTGAACAAGGTTACTACATGCAGGTCTTTACTACAAAGAGGAAAAATGCCACACAGAGCTGAGCATTCATATGGCAATAAATACTCTCTAAGTAAATATAGTGAAACAGAGTAAATGGGAGAATCTGAGGGGTCAACAGCTAGCCAAGAGGATAATTTCAAAAGCATAGAATTATTACGCAAGCACATACAATGAACAATAGAAGAATACTCTGTCTTAAAGACTTCAAGACATTAATCAGAATGGACAACTGTTGATCCTTTGAACGTGAAACGGGATTTTATTTTGGCAGCACAACTTCAGATGAAATGGACACAGGAAATAAACAACCCTGTGTTTTTGTCAAACCATCTATTGCTAACTCCTTTTCAAACCTCTCACCTTTTTTGACTGAATAAGAGCAAAACAAATCAGATGGGCTTCCTGGCTCCGGGAACACTAGGCACAGAATGTTTCAATTTATGCCGTTCTATTAGTTGCAACTACTCAACTTGTGGGTCCAGCCATCTGACCTACAAATGGGACAAATATAGCTTTTTCATCACCACCAGTACCTAATAATCACAGAAACAATAGTATCCATTTTTCTTAGATTTAGCAGTTGCAGAAACCTCACCTATTTTTTTGGCATCCTTTCATTCCTTTTTTCCCCCCCTTTTCTCTTATCTGAGCTGCACTGTTCTATCCAACATCAATACAAACCTGTCAATATAATTCAAGTTTGGGAAATCCATTTCTAAGACTGCTAATTGTTTGGTATTTTCTGCCAATACTTTTGGTACAGCAAAAGCAGTGCTTAGTGCAGGAGGACATTAATTGCCTAGAAAACAAAGGAGTTTTCTGTGCAGACTTGTACCTTGTGTAGCACATGGCAGGCCCACAGCTACTCTGTTGTCAGTAGTGTATGAGTTCTTCACAAAACAATGTATTTTTAGCAAAATAAGCAACAACCTTAGCCTGCAGCAAAGTAGATGGAAAGGGTGATTGAATTTTAGCTTGTTTTTGTGTTGACACAAGTGACTATTACAGAGCATACTGCCTAGTGCAAGAAAGGAGGAGCACAAAGGAGGTGATAAAATTATTTTATTTCTTTGTTTCACATAGCTACCTTAGCCACTAACAGAAAAAACTTACTAGATTACTTCAACTCTATAGATCTGATAAATCAGACTGTCGCCTTTCAAGAACTGTATTATCTTGTTAATTAGGAAGAGATGAGTCAGTTTTGGAAAAAAAACTTAATTGCTCCCCAAAACACTGCAAAAATTGTTAGAATAATAAACATTAGAGGTAGAAAAATGCCATCATTTATCTCTTTTACAGGTGCCAGTATTCTGTAGCCTATGATAATATGACATGAAAGCTAAGCATATCTTTTTATTTTTTTCTGGTTTTGAAGCTTTTCAGAAAGTGTTTGGCATTTTAGTTCTGAGCCTGCAATGGGCAACGTTCTTATGTATCATACAGTGTCCAGCTTTCATCCTCTGAAATTCAGTTAACCTACCTTCGTATACGTACATCTAAGAAACATAATTTTGCAAGTTATTTTTTTATATGCTTCCTTCTATTATAATGAAGATGTACTATTGAGAAAAAAAGGCTGTATATTTAAATTATATTACTTAAGAATAATAATAGAATAGTGGTGTTAATAAATAAACGTATATCACATGTTACGTTTTATATAATGTATTCATTTATTTTAATGAAAATTTAAAATATGTTAATATAGATCAATTAGAACATAAAATTATCAACCCATATGCTATAAAACCTGTTTTTAAAGGTATTGTCACACATTCTTGCTAATCCAGCTAATGACAGAGCTCCAGAATTAATAAAAATCAAAGTACCAACAGTTCTGAACTCCTTTATTTGCATGGATGGTAGTGATGCTCCTTGCTTTGAGGCAGTATTTACTACAAGAGTGGTCTTAGTAATTTTAGTGGATGGTGTTAACTATTTCCAGACATTCTGATATCCTGTCACTTATTATTACCTACAAAATGACTTCATGACATTTTTAAAAACTTAAAATTTGAAGTTAGAAAGAAAGTGCAATACAGAAGGATAAAGTTATGAAACACTTCTAAACAGCTAATAATAGGGATCAATCTGTGGTTGCAATAATTTAAAATTGTTCCAATAGGTTGAATGGAAAACTGGACTCTAGATTCCCATTTTGCTTAATCCCATGCTGGTTCCCAATTCTATCTTTTTCTCTCATTTGTTTTCCTGTTCTTCTCACCTACTTCTACCTGCATTCAGCTGCCTTAAAAATGTAACAGGTGCTTGTAGGTTTAACAGGAAAGACTCAGAAAAAAAAACTTTCAAATTTTGATAAGATGTATTCCATGTTAGCAGAAATTCCCAGAAAACCCATAATACCTATGCAGTGCTTCTACTGTATGTTATTAATGACTCTAGCAATGGAAATAAAATATTTTTTATTGGTCATTTCATTTTTGGTAATGGTGTTGACCAGCAGTTGACCTCTCTTATTCTTTGTCTCAGTGGCCAATATCGTCTCTTTTCCTCTTGTGCCTACAGAAAAAAGAATTTGGTTTTGCAATGACTCTTCCTTGAAACATGAACTACAAAATATTAATTTAGGTTTTTAACACCTTTTCTCATTGATGGTACGAAGAAATAACTGGTTTCCTGTTTCCCTGCTTTCAGTAGTTGTATTCAGTATTCTTGAAATTCATCAATACAGAAATGAAACATGCATTTAGATAAAACAGAATTATCTAAAATCTTATGGATTTACACTTCAACATAATCCTCCAGTTTTAAGTAGTTGAGTTCATTCTTCTTTCTTTAAGAAACTCTATGAATCTCTCACTGTTTTTCATTGCATGTAGCTTGCGATTGGTGTAAACCAAGCAAAATAGATTTTATTTTTTTTTTTAAAGTAATCCTGCCGTAGCTCAGGTGAAATCAAGTGAGTTGCATCAGAGCTTGTGTACTGCACAATGTCCAGTGGAAGCTGTTACGTCAGTGTGGTTTTCTGATTAATAATGGAGTGGTCCAACAAACATAGCTCTTCGGCAGAACTTCTGTGAAAGAATTGGTCGTAATTTTCATGAAGTGGGGAGATGCAATACACCCTCATCAATTGCATTGATTTCATATTAGAATTCTTCAGGCAGTCTTTATTCAAGTGTTAAGGATATGCCTGCTATGTTTAGAAATATTAAGATAGGAACATCAACATTTTCTATATAATCTTCTAAGGTTGAATCAAATGTATTCATCTTAATGAATCTAATCTGGACAGTATTGTCTCAAAAAGAAAAAAAAAATGTTCATGCAAGTTAGCTTCCTGCAGTAGTACCATTTTTTTGAGACAAAATTTAGTTATTTTTGAGAAAAAAGAGTTTTGCTTGTTACGTCAGTTCATCAGTCCTTATAATTTTATCTTTCACAAAGCAGTATATGCCTAACTCACTTCTCACTTATTAATATTTTACAGTATTAGGAATAACTACATGGCTAACTTGTGCAGTTGCTTGAGAAAGATCAAGCTCTGTTACTTTAGCTGAAGAAGGTAAGCTGGCTGATACTAGTTGTGACTGGAAGCAACCTTTATACTCCCTTATTCTAATAACCAAATCTAGTAGGTAGATATTTGCACTGGAACGCACCTATACTATTAACTTTAGTTATTAAATTAATCCTTCAGCTTTGGAAGACTGTTATACAACTTCCCATATTCTACTGGACCCATTCCTTTTACCTGATTTATAAATAAAGGCAATGATATATTCTTAGGCATGACAGTATAGAATTGGTCTCCAACATATGCAATTGCATTCCTCAATATCTCACTCGGTTGTTAGTATTCTGAACATTTTCTACAAGATTGAGCTTTACTCTAATAATATTTTCTCTTGAAAAAGTTTACATTATGAGCACGTTCTTGACTCATTGCATTTCAGATTATATCTTTCCATATGTTTTGTAAAATGTCTGGAGCTTTTGAAGTAATAGAAGGACTGAATGTGTGTGCTTAGCTAACTGACAAATCCAAAACAATTATAATAATCTATAAATATCTGCAGAGTACAAACATCAGGCAAAGTAAAAGATTAGTTAGCACAGTATAATTTTAAGAGGCTATCATTAGGAGTAACAGAATAAAATTAAGACAGATAAAATGTTACATGAACAAGGAAAACCTCCTTGACAAATTAACTACTCGTCTATGGAACTGTTTCCTAGGGAAAGTGATAGAATACCCTTTTCCTAAGTCTTTTTAAATTAGACTTGAGAAAACATGCTCAAGTGAACAATAAGGAACAATCTCACTCTGGCAGAGAGAAGGAGCAGATGACCTAATAGATCTTTTTCATCTTCCTTTTCAGTGACTTTCATTCTCCTTTTCCTTTAGCTGATAAAACAGTATAGAAAATAATGACCTTGAGGAAGGAGCTGTTCTGTGTGACTTAATGGAATGAAATAATTGCAACATTCTGAGCTGCAACCACAATGAGGGCTTCATGTGGAAATCAGGAACACAGTTTCCTTTTTGTCAGCTGTGATGAATAATGTTCTTTCCTGGATTGATGGGAGATGGACAAACCCAAAGAGTAACATCAGCCTGCATGTTTAGTGAACTGTATATCATAAGGAACGACATGACATCTTGGCTCAAGCATCCATACTAACTGCCTATAGGTTTATGGTGCAATATATATTCTTGGTTATAATATATAAAGCAATTCTTTTGTGACATGATTACAGATAAGATCCACTATTCAACCATAACTGTTACTGTATCAATATATCAGAAATAGTTTGGCCTGCAGGACTAGGGAAGTGATCGTTCCCCTATATTCAGCACAGGTGAGGCTGCACCTCAAACACTGTGTTCAGTTTTGGGCCCCTTACTATAAGAAACATATTGAGGTGCTGGAGAGAGTTCAGAGAAGGGCAATGAAGCTGATGAGGGGTCTGGAGCACAATCTTATGAGGAGTGGCTGAGGGAACTGGGGCTGTTTAGCCTGGAGTAACGGAGGCTGAGGGGAGACCTTATAGGTCTCTACAACTACCTGAAAGGAGTTTGTATGAAGAGGGTGTTGCTCTCTTTTCCTGAGTAACAATCAATAAGACGAGAAGAAATGGCCTGAAGTTGTGCCAGGGGAGGTTTAAATTTGATATTAGGAAAAATTTCTTCACAGAAAGGGTGTCAGGCATTGGAACAGGCTACCCAGCGAAGTGGCTGAGTCACCATTCCTAGAAGTATTTGACAGACACATGGATGTGGTACTTGGGGACATGGTTTAGTGGTGGAATTAACAGTGTTAAATTAACGCTTGGACTTGACGATCTTAAAGGTCTTTTCCAACCTAAGCCATTCTATAATTCTATAATATCTAGGCAGCCAAATAAGCATCTCAGTAGGTTTTTCATGAAGACAACTCCAACATCGGAATCTGCTGGTTGAAAGCATATCAAACATGTAAGAATCAACTATTTTTTAGGAGCTAGAAAGACAATGCATGAGGGTTCTGGTTTTTGCATATACGAGGAAAGGGTTATCAAGCTTGGATACCATTCTGGTTAACTGTTTTTTTTGCTTTTGGGAGTGGTTCATCTGCTTGGTCAACTTTCCATTTTTTGCATTGTTTGAGCCAAGCAAATATACTGTTTATAAACATACTTCTGTTTGGTACACTAAGTGCAAATGCAGCCTATTAAAGCAGAGTAAATAATGGAGCCGTTAATATTCATACAGTGCTTCCCGACACCTTAAAGTGCACTGAAAACTTAATTTTAGAAGCTGATAAATTAAATATCAAGTTGAATGAGTTTACCAAAACAGATCATCAGCTGAGGCATTGCTGTGAATTTTGACTGGTAGTTTTGAATACAGGGAATTTGCTGGGGCTATGTCTGTAACAATACATGAAACAAGGTAAGAAACAACTGGCAGACCTGCAGACAAGTGGTATGGCCTGGCTTATACTTCAGTTTCTAAACTCTCTTCCCCTCCCCTATGCTCCAGACAAAACTCAAGGGAGCCTTATTCATGCTACTGCCTGGGAGCAATCCCTTACCCCTTCTGTTGAATGAATAGAGAGCATTTGGGTATTGCCTGGAAGAGCATGGGCTGGCACTCCTCTGAATCATGCAAAAAGGGTGACTAAACCTGAACAGGTCTGTATGTGCCACGTTTCATCCCGTGGCCTAATCAATTTTAGTTCACTAGTGCAGATGCTGCCACGCATGTGTCTAGGACAGATTAATCTTCATGTACAGTAGCACTTTAAAAGATGATGAGATGAATGATGTTCCACAAGTACCTATTTCTCTTCATCTACTGTGAAAAGAGTAAAAAATTAGCTCAAATATCGATGCTACATTGCACATAACTAAAAGTCAGCTGATACGAATTCCATCTTCATTCATCCTAGCGGAAGTTGTTATGGAGATAATATAGAAGGTTTAAATTGAAAACTGTTAGATGAGACTGCTAGCTTTCAAACCCATCATCCCGGCTGACCACTGACGCACATACAATACGAAGTCATCTGCTTACTGTATTTAAAAATTGTATAGTATGTGCTCATCACCTCTATCTGGGCATGGTGGAGGAAAGGGAGAAGGAAAAGGAAAGGAAGAGATAGAGGAAAAGGGAGGGAAAAGGACAATATGCTTATGATCATAAATGTGTAAGTGTAACTTACGCTTCTTCTGTATCTGTCAGAATGCCTGTTTTTAAAGTGAAAGCATTCATAGTAATATTTACCTGATTGGTCTTGGGCACCTGTTTAAGAAACACATTTACCAGGTTGCGAAATAAGTTTTGATTTTTCAAAAACCTCAAAACAGATTTCAGTGAAAAAAACCCTCTGTTTCCTCAAAGTTTCAGGGCTTTTCTTTCAAATAGATAGTCCATTCTTTTAGACTGTTATTTTACATGTCTCTTCCTGCCTACTTTTTCCTCCTCCATTTGCTACTTTTCCATTTTTTTTTTAAACATTTATTATGATGATGGTAATCAAGTCCACTGTTTCTAACAACAAAATAAACAATGAGAAATTAAAATGGAAATGAAGGAAAAACCAATGAGGTAAAACTGAAGTATTGTTTCAGAGTTTTAGTGAAAACTTCCATAATGAATGAATAATAAAAAGAACAATTATTCAAAATTTAGCAAGAATCCTTTTTACATAATTATAAAAAAATATCAAACTGCCTATTTTATTTTCTGTTTGCTTCTTCAAACCATTCTTAGAAAAGTGGAAGGCCAACAAAATTAAAGATGAATATGATACTAGCTGAGCCTCTAGCATCCAGTTAGAAGGATGATCTAAGTTTGCCTCTTGGGACATGTCTACAAACATAATATTCAAAATAATTCAAAAATAATTAGCAAATTCTCACAAGGCTTTAGCCAGTACAAGCAGGTACCCACAAGTGACATAGCTGTCCACGTGAATGTACTGTTTAAGCTACTCAGAATTGTTTTTCAACAGCCTCTCCCTGGTGTGACTGTTTTCCTTCCTTTTTCTGTGCTAATTCTTCTACCATGAAACTACCTCCCTTAAAACATGCTCTCCAAAACCAGGATTGCTCTAGTTCCTGTCATCTTATCTGCAACATTCCTTCTGTTCAAATTTATTTTTTTCTGCACGCAGGTGGCCAGAACTGTGACCTATGCTTTACCTAACATATCCTAACATTTACCTAACACATGCTAAGATCATAATTGTTTTTTCACAGTCACATCAACTTGATATAATGCCTTGATGCAATGACTCATCTTTTATAATTAAGTAGTCATTACAGCAAGTTGGCTAGCTAGCTGCTTTTTAAATTTCCTGTCAGACCAGTAATTCTTTAGGTGTTTCTTAATATTCCCTATATCTTTGCCACGTCATTGTAGGTAGAGAATTTAATGGAGAGAAGGAATGAAAATACTTCAAATACTCATGGCAAAAGGAGAGTGTTCAATTTGGGTTTTCAAAGCTTGGAGGAGTGCTGTATCTACTGACATACTTCGTAAGAGGTCATTGCCATAAATACCTCCTTTGGCGAGCTCATTAACTGAGAAAGAATTGCTGCAGCCGCTACAAAATGCCATTTACAAATACTCTTGGTTTTGTCAAATATATTTTCTTTTCTGCCTAGAAATGTAGCCTGGAGTATAAGAATTATTTTGCATATCTTGTAGTCCAATAAAACTTATTTGTGCCAGGCTTCCAAAAATTCCGGAGAAATAGCTGCTGTGCACTGGACTGGCACTACAGGGTCTGTATGCAAACACAAATCACAAACTTAATGGGTACAGGATCCATGGGAACTAACAGATCCACTTACACATATGGTTTGCAGAGAGTGTGTGTTCATGCTTCTGCTAAACTTTGTTAATGACTAATTAGTCATTAATGACATTAATGATAGTAAGTATGAGGTTGCCTCAGCATGATAGTAACAGAAAACACAGGATTACTCTTCTGGTTTAACATGCCTTCTGTACTGGGAACTTAGAGGACCTCCTTATCCCTGCTTCCTGAAGACTTCATTCTTTTTATGCTGTTCTTGTAGTAACTTTTAATTAAATTCCATATTCACACTACTTGCCTTACTGGAACTGTGGCGAGGAACCATCACATTGCCCCTAATAGACCAGTTAGATGCTTTGATTTAGAGGACATTTTATGCTAGAACGTTCTTTCATTGGTGATGTATGTATCTGTTTTTCAAACATAAAATCTCTTTGGAAAGTCTCTCCAAAGGTCTCATGTTAAGAAAGTAAACAAAAGAATAATGCAGCTATTGACCAGCAACATTTTTCTTCATTAGTTCTCTAAATAGCTAATGTGTTTGTCTTTTAGAATGCAAAATATAAATTATCATGTTTTATCATAATTTCATTCTCTTCAATTGTGCTACAATAGGAAGTTGTTTTTGTTTTTTTGTTGTTGTTGTTTTGTTGTTGTGGTGGTGGTGTTTGGGTTTGTTTTTTTTTTATTTTTTTTTTTTTTTTGTGTTTGTTTGTGTTTGTGTTTTTTTTTTTTTTTTTTTTTTTTTTTTTTTTTTTTTTTTTTTTTTTTTTTTTTTTTTTTTTTTTTTTTTTTTTTTTAAGTGAAATGGACACTGGGGAAAAAAAAATCATCCTGTTGGTTAGTTCTTGCCCTCTGCTATAGGCTAAGTTTCAGGGACCAGTGTGTCTCAATATTGCCATGGTGCTGAACAGTTACTGCAAATGAACTTGAGAAGTAGGTTTTGCTAGAGGAAATAAATGGGCAGCAGGCTCTAGATTATCAATCTCATTTACGTTTCTTTACAAAAAATATAATTCCTGATAATATGCTTGTAGTTCAGATTTCTTGAAGAACAGCAGTAACATAACTTGCTTATGAGCTATATATCAGAGGATTTTGCTCTTATGTGCTCCTAGAACAGACTATGTGTCCTAGTTTTCAGTAAATCTCAGATTTTCTCTTGAGAATTATAGCTATTGTTTCTTTTTTTCTCCTGTAAGATTGTTTTCAAATCTTAAAACCTCCCACAGAACCATGAATAATATAACCTTCACTGTTTTAGACCTTGTGCTGTCATTTACCATGGTTCTAAGTGATTTAAAAACAGAGTATTAGGACCCTTGTAACTAAGTGATGTTATATGATGGCTTAGTATCATATATTTCTTTAGTGTGCTCTTTGTATAATTATCAATGATCAAGCAATGTACACAGTAGTAGGAGGCAAGTCCCACTTTATTAAGGAGCTTGTAACATACTGTTCTAAGAAGGGTAAAGTCTGAACAACTGTGATTCCCAGTGTGATAAGGTACAAGCAAGTAACGATACCACTGATTTGGCTTCCTAAAACAGTAAGTAATCACAAAGGAAATTCAATGGTGGAAAGATTATAGATTACAGGATGAAATAATTAGAAAACCATGTCAGGAAGGCAATCTGTATGCATGCACCTACAATGCTGGTTGTAATTATAACATCTCTGAGGAGTATACTTTTAAACAGTTTTAGTCTTTTCGAGGGATAACTGCCACAAAAACTATTAATCAACAAAACAGTAAGTATTGCAGTGGGACCTAAGCCTTATGAGATACTAACAGACTCAAGATAGCAGAAACACAACCAGAGACCCTGTAGAGTAGCAGCTATCAAGTCATAGGTAAGACAGAGTAAATGGTAACCTCCAGTAGATTTGTATAATGGGGTTTATTTAAGAACCCAGTGGACTAGAGCTTTTACCATACCTGATTATGTCTCATACTTGTTCCTCCAGCAGTGCACTCAGTAGGTCTCAAATTCCCTTCTCTGCATGAAGGTCTCTGCTGATCAGGGAATACTGGGCACAAAGTCATGTTGGGTTGTGCTGTGCCTCTGCTCAGAATTACCAGCCACTGGTGCTTCCCCCAGCATTTGTCTGTGTGTATCTTTTCTAATGTCAGGACCTTTCTTCCAGCCAAGATCTCCTCCTTCTTCTTTCCAAGATTGCTTTTCCTTTCCAACACCGCTTCTTTCCAGGAGCCCTTCTTTTAGGCCCCAAGCTCTCAGTTTCCCCAATCTAAATAGACTATCTGCAGAAGCACAACATATGATCATTCTTCTCATTGTTGGTTCTGTCTCAGGTTCCTTTATTAATTGGGGGATTTAGGATGTGCCACTTTTGTTTATTCCAAGTTTTATCAAAATGTACATGCAGCCTTTACTGACTGCAGCTAGGAAGTAGCGGGCTTCTCCTTAAGGGTTCAATAGTTCAGTTCCAGCCATTTACCCACTCATATACACAATGCTATCTGCTATCTGTTAGCATTGCAATTTAAGCTGTTTTTTCACCCACAAAGTACACTCAATAAGATTTAAGGTGATAAGCATCAGCCTTAAGCTGATCTAATGCAGGAAACAAATTAAATTTTAAAATATATCCAGGATGAAGAGGGTACTATTCGAAAGAAAGAAGACAGCAGTAGTAATAAAATAAGTTTGCTGCTGTCAGACGAAGTATATTGAAGTGTAGTATGGGGTTGGGAGCCAACACACACATTTCTTGTTTGGATAACCACCACATTCATAAGGTCAAAAACCAAACATGGTCTGCTGAAAAGACCATTTCTCTAGTGCTGACTGCATATTAACAATGTCAACTGCAAGCAAGCTGTCAAATGCTCACAAAAGTGACCTAACAAGTACTTCAATAAAGGTGGTTGCTACCTGAACGTGGAACCTCGAAGAGGAGAAAAATTTAAGAGTTGTGGTGTCCAGAATGCTAGCCTTCTGTGAATACACATTTATTTCTTTAATTTTAAAACAGGGCTTTTTTGATGTGTTAATACATCATTTGTAAAACAATAGGAACTTGAAGTTGCTTATGATGACATTTTCAATTATCTCTGATTTGATGGTGAGATTTAAATAAGATATTCTTTATGATGCATTGAAATTTTGCCAAGGGTACACAAGTCATATAGATACACACTCTATAATATTTTCTTCCACATTTGAATAAAAAAAGTAACTTAATAGAGATAGGCTTTTCTGGTTTTGAAATTTCTGGAGAACTGACATAACTCTTGCTGAATTCAATCTTGTCCTGGAAAAAGATGGAACCATTACATTATATAATATTATGTGTATATGTATTTATGTATAGTAATAATTTTATCTCAACAGAATATAATCCTACTTACATTTTTATTTTTTATTCTTGCTTCAGCAGTCCAAAGACCAAGCATTTTATACTAAGAAATTTGCCTATATACACAAGAAAGACGTTTGTGTAAGAGAGGGAGAGAAACAGAGGAAGACAGAGAGTGAGCTGTCTTCAGTAAAGTGTTTTTAACCAATTTCACTGACAGAATGGTATATGGATATTAGCAGTCTTCATGTGAACTTTTATCTCTGTGCCCCATGCCTCAAGGAGTGATAGCACCATAGCAGCTCTCATTAGTTTTGAAAATGGATTTTGTTTTATCCCCTCAGTAACCCCACTGAGTACCTGTCCCTGGGTTATTTCAGGTTTTATATTTCTTTTTTTTTGTGGTACATGACCCTCTCTGCTCATTTATTCTATTTGCTAGGATTTCAATTGTACTAAGCCTTCTGTAGCTGTCTAATATTACACTAATAAGAAAGGTACTGCCAAGGTACAATAGTATAGCAAGAGTCCAACACTTTTCTTTTTTTTGAACAATGTACACAATTTTTGAGAACATTGAAAAGTACCAGGCAGAGGCACAAATTAGATATCAGACACCTGTTGATGGGGAAGTTACTTTATTTCACACAGGAAATTACAGGAAACCAATTAACCTGATATGAAGATAGGCAGGATAGGGGTAATAGTAAGCCTGGGACTCTCATTGAGAGAGTTTCGTGTCTGCCTGCAACACACTGCGTTTTGAACAGAATAACTTTATTATATAAATTTTAGTCTGCCTTCAGGTGAACAGATGGATACACACAAATAAGACATTATTAAAAATATAAATACAATGAAGCCAGGATTTTGTAGATTTTATAGATTTTATTAGAATATTTAAAAGAGGCTGGAGAAAATTTATGGAGGATGATACAAAACTCTCTGAAACTTTCTGTGTTCGAAATTATTCAAAATAACTTAGTGAAGGTTGACTTTACACACAATTCTGCTGAATTCCCTCATACTCTCAGTTAAACACATGCTGTATTTTTATATGGCTGGGTCACCTCTTCTTCCAGTTCAGGCACTTGGTGTTTCAATCTCTCTCTCAGATCCTATGTCAATTCCATGACTTTTTATAATTCAGACCAGAAATATTTATATTTATAAATGACCGAATAATGAAATAAGAATAGGCCTGAACTATAGTCTAAGCCTATAATGATAGAAGATCCACATTTTTATTCTGGCAGAAGTTCAGAAGGAGAATAATATCTATTCCTCAGACAGATGTGTAGCAGTTCCCCAAATTCATCTTAAGTTTGTCATCCACTCAGGTGACTTCTTCTAACTTCTTCACGTGCAGGTGCTTAACCAACTCATGATTGTAATTTTTGTAGTTTCAGTTTGAATGAAACTATTATGAAATGTCTTCCACATTTACTGGGTAGTTTCAAGAAGGAAGAAAGCAAGCAGGCAGGCATACAGATTCACTGACCTCATACTAGACTTTGTGCCACTGATCACCACACTCTAAGCATGGCTGTTCAGTTTTCAGCCCATTATGCTGTTTGCTCACCTAGCCCATACTTCATCATTTTGTCTTTGAGAATCTTATGGGAGAGTTTGTTAAAAGCCTTACTGAAGTCTAGCTAGATTATATCCACTACTCTCCCCTCATCTTCCAGGCCAGTCATTTCATTGTAGAAGTTTATCAGGTTGGTCAAGCATGAGTTCCCCTTGGTGAATCCGTAATTACTTTCTTGTCCGTCGTGTACCTGGAAAAGTTTCCTGGGATTAGTTGCTCTATCACCTTCCCAGGGACTGAGGTGAGACTGACTGGTCTGCAGTTCCCTGCATACTCCTTCTTGCCGTTCCTGACGAGTGGAATGACATTTGCTTTCTTTCCATCTTTACGCATCTCTCCCAGTGGCAATGATCATTTAAAGATTATTGAGATTAGACTCAAAATTATATCACCCAGTTCCCTCAGAGCTTGTAGGGGCATACCATTAGAGTCCATGGATTTATGTAAATCCAGTATTCTTAAGTATTCCCTGTCCTGACCCTCTTCCACCATGGGTAAGTCCCTCTTGCTCCAGACTTTCCCTGTGGTCCCTGGTGCCTGGCATTCCTGAAGGCCAGGCTTGCTATTAAAGACTGAGGCAAAGAAGGGATCCAGGACCTCAGCCTTCTCCATATTCTGAATCACCAGGTTCCCTGTCCCATTCAGCAGTGGGACAACATTTTCCCTTGTCTTCCTTTTGCCACTTATGCACATGTAGAAACATTGTGTTTCACTTCACTGAACAGATTCAACTCCAGTTGGACTTCGTCTTTCCTAACCTCATCCCTGCATGTTCAGACAGTCTCTATATTCTTTCCAGGATACTTATCCCTGCTTCTGCTTCCTGTGTACTTCCTTTTTGTGTATGAGTTTGGCCCAGACCTCCCTGCTCATCTGTGCAGGCCACCTGTCATTTTTGCCTGACTTCCTCATTGGTGGGATGGAATGCTCTTGAGCTTGGAGGTGACACTTGAATATTAACCAGATTTCTAGGATCCCTCTTCCCTCCAACGCCTTCCTCCACAGGACCCTTCCAAGCAGATCTTTGAAGTGGACAGAGCATTCTCTCCTGAAGTCCGGTGCTGTGATCTTGCTTGTCGCCCTACTACCTCATCTCAGGATGCTGAACTCCTGACTCTCATGGTCACTGCCGCCAAAGTTACCTTCAAGATTCTCATCACCAGTGAGTTCCTCCTTGTTTGTAAGTATGAGTATGTTGTGGCTTAACCCTGATAGGCAGTTCAGCACCACTTACTCTCTCCCTCCGGTGGGATGGAAGAGACAATTAGAAGGTTAAAAGTAAAAAAAACTTGTATGTTGAAATAAAGACAGTTTTATAGGTAAAGAAAAGCTGCTTACACAAGCAAGGCAAAATAAGGAATTCATTTACTACTCAACATTGGCAGACAGATGTTTAGCCATTTCCAGGAAAGCAGAGCTTCATTATGCTTAACAGTTACTTGTGAAGACAAATGCCATAACCCTGAAGTCCCCCCCTTCTCCTTTCCTTCAGTTTTATTGCTGAACACAACACCATGTTATGGAATATCCCTTTGGTTGCTGGTGGGGCAGCTTAAGAAACAGAAGGCCTTGACGGTGTGCAAGCATTGTTCAGCAATAAATAAAACATTGGTGTGTTTTCAGCGCTGTTAGGAGCATACATCCAAAACATAGCACTGTACAAGCTACTGTGAAGAAAACTAGCTTTATCCCAGCCAAAATGAATACAGAATATTATCATATCGTTATGCTTACTTTGTGGTTATCCATCTCTGGGAGTAGAGGACTTGTTTTGTACATTATATACAGTATTAATATGGAAACAGACTAGTATTTCTACCTACAGTGAGCAACATGTAAATGAAGTCTCTGTGCAGTGCTTAGCAGAGCAATGCCTGAATTCTAACTGATGTCTTTAGGTTCTGGATTAATACAAAGTAAAACGGTAATATGTTCTCCTAATTTTTACTGTCTGTACAATAAACACAAATAGTCTGGAACAGAGATTTCCTTTGAAGACCTATTTTAAATGTTTTTGTTAACTGCATTACCAATTTTTTGGACATTACAGTGAAGCTGGGTATCAAAACAGCAATACTCCATATGAAATCTGTGGGAAAAGAATATGGGTTGCTGACAACAGTTATAATTTACCATGGGTTACTTTTTCAAAAGCTTAAAACATTTCCTCTAACTTTTAAATTAAATTATGGTACTGTTACTTCCAAGCAAATGAATCAAGTGAAGAGGATAAGGGGGAAAAATAGGCTGGAAGAAAACCCAATCAGCAAAAACGTAAACCCACATTTTACTTTACTGGTTTAATGAGAATTCTTTTAACTGGAAATAGTCACATGATTACTTGTGGATGAGATGCACATTTCTGAAAAGATTTTCTAGAGTTGTAAACAACAATGCCAAGTTCAGCAATATCCTGTTGCATGCAAATGCAGAGATAAAAATTCAACCTTTACAAAAAAATACCAGCAAGTAAATTGTACAAGAGAAGAAGAAATCTGTTGCAAATGAGGGAAGTGGAATTTGGAACTGAAAGTTACATCTTTGAATCCAACAGCATCTAGATTATGTAACGTCAACAGTGGAAACAGGCAGATTTATAGAAGTAACAGAAACATCTTATGAAGCTAATGGAACACTTGAGTTGCATCCAAAATAGGACATAATTGTGCTATGCTTAACTGGTTTAAAAAAAATGGAGTTGATTATAAAGGGAATCATGGGTATAAGGATGCCCACAAAATATTTTACAATTATAAAGACATATACATTAAAAGAAATATACTCTTTGGATGTATACTTCTGTAAATGCTTTGGTGAAATTATAGGTCCCCTAAAATTCTTAAAATTAGTAAGGCCAAATGGAGATACACATGATTGGCCCTATTCAAAATGTAGACAGTTATTTTTTGAGGTGCTTAAAGATGTACTTTAGCATCTAGATTCTCTTTTATGAAACACATATATTCTAAATATATATGCATTATCTCTGACTCATGACTTCACAATCTCCCCATGGCTAATCTCTTATAGCAGGGGTGTCAAACTCATTTTCACCGAGGGCCACGTAAGCCTCTTGGTTGCCTTCAAAGGGCTGGTTGTAATTTTAGGTCTGTATAAATGTAACTACTCCTATATTGAAATGTAATGTGAATGTGAATGTAATGTGAAATGTGAAAATGAGTTTGACACCCTTCTCTTACAAGAATGAAGGGAAGAGTTAGCCTAAGAGAGAGTATAAAACCAGAATCCTATACACAGATCTGCCTAAAAATGTGAATTCCTGCCATTTCAGCAGTTCCAATATTACAATATTTGTTTGTGGTTTTGTTTGCTTGATTGTTTGTTTTGTCTAGAGTGAGATGGCTTTTGGAATGTTAAAGGCTTTTTGAGGATAAAATGTAAAAGCACACATGAAATAAAGTCTGACATTCTAAAAGGAAACAAAATATTTGGCTGCTGAATTTAAGCTCTTTACATTTGTTAACTAAAATAAAGCTCTCATGTTTTAAGCTACAAAACAACTCCTAACCAATGAAGAAACTTATCTTACAATCATTTGCTCCATAGTTGCTGATAATAGTATTTCTTGGGATCTCTTTGAAAGTATTGACCGCTACCTAGTCAAAAAAAGTTATATCAGTTACTTCAAATTTATTTCATTTATCACTGTGGTATATCCGCACTTTCCAATGTTTTTTCTCCCTTTTATGCCTGAAGTAAATTCAGTACCTCGAAGTTTGATTTTTGCGTGACTATAATCTGACTGATCCAGTGAATCCTTCCAGCATTGAGCAGACCACAATATACTTTATATAACCCTATAAGCAAAGTTATACTGAATATTGTCATTGTTTTAAGAAGCAAGGATTTATACCTTTTTTTTTTTTTTAAATTACAATATGGTGTGACAGCAATGCATAACAGAGCCTTCAGTGAAGGTGAAGGTAATGAAAAATTATTTAAATAAGGGAAATTGCTGGGTTAATTGCCATAAGTGCAGAGCCAGTTGTGAATATTTAGATGAGGCTTTTAAAATAGAATTTACACAAATGAATGCATGGAAATATACCTTTTTCTCAATACCTCTTGAATGATATACACCTCAAAACACATCTCCATCGATAGTGAAAGACAGAACACAGCTAGTATCTCAGTGACTAGGGCACTCGCCTGCAAAGAACAACAACAAGATTCAAATCCTTAGACTCCTACAGAGCTGTAATTTAAAAGCTTAATCTTGTTCCTAGGTGAGTGACCTAATTACAACAGTCTTCAATAATCTAGGAGCTTCTGTTCTCTCTGTGTTCTGCCTACTTTTGTTTTTAAAATCCAGCCTAGTCTGAAATATCTGTCTATATTAAAGCTTCATTGAAACTAGGAGATTAAAAAAAAAAAAGAAAAGAATTATTTACTTTGGTCTAGTTTCCCCACTGGGTTGGTGTTTTGTGATGAGAAGCATTACACTGAAAAGATCCCCATTTCTGTAAAGAGAGCTGACAACAGCAATCTAAAAAGCTATTCAAACTTCTGCTTACAAAACATAAACACATAAAATCTAAATGTAAATATTCTTCCTGGGGATAATCTCTGAAAAAGTGGCAAAGAGCCAATTCCTTTAACTTCAGGCTCTGTTTTTATGTCCTATTGATCTTATGTCTCTCATACGAAGGAAATGATTGGGATACATTGGTTAATGATTGTTTTGATATTATGAGTAGCAAGAGAATGTATTTGCTTATGATTTCTTTTTTCCCCTCAAAATCCACACAATCAAAATCAATATAATCGGTTATGCACTCAATGATAGGATGTATCAGTTAAAGAAAGAGTTACTTTACGTTAGAGTAACTTCTTTCTCTTCTGAGCTAACCTAAGCATCACCTAAACTGGTATTATTAAGGTAACAATAATTCACTTGTCTCCCCTTCAGATGGAGACCATTATTAGTTTTTCCTTCCTACTAGTAGAAATTGCAACCTGGGTGCAAATAGTTTGGCTGGAATTCAGTCTGCAGAGGTAAAAGGTATAAACACACACGCATAAACCTATTACTGTACCTGGTGTTAATGCTTTAAAACTTGCGATAGTATAATAACATCACACCAAATTTTACCTAGCGAAGGATGTTATTGCCAAATAGCAGCACAAGAAATGCTATGATAAAGGTTGAATATAGCACTAACAAGAATACTACAGACCTGTAAGACTGCATAATTCTACTCTCTTAGAAGCTTCTTGAAGTGCTGCTGGCCCAGTGCATCTGGGTTAGTGCCCAGAAATAGAGTCATAGGTCTGTCTGTCTTTCAGTCTGTGTGACAGTCCCTTTGTTCTCCTAACACCTTTTGAACCACCTGATCACTTTTACTTCTACTTTAAATACAGAGTCTAAAAGTACCTACAAATATACTGACAAACTTGGTGGCCTTCTACAATGAAGTCACAGCATTGACAGATAAAGGAAGAGCAAGTGAGGTCATCTCCCTGGACTTATGCAAAGCATTTGACGCTGTCCCACATGACTTCCTTGTCTCTAAATTGAAGAGACATGGATTTGATGGATGGACCATTCAGTGGGCTGGGAATTGGCTGGATGGTCACGCTGAAAGAGTTGTGGTCAACAGCTTGATATCCAAGAGGGCACCAATGACGAGTGGCAATCCTCTGGGGTTTGTACGGGGATCAGTGCTGTTTAACATCTTTATGGGTGACATGCAGAGTGGACTTGAGTACACCCTCAGAAGTTTATTGATGACACCAAGCTGTGTGGAACATTTGACATGCTGGAAGGAAGGAGCACTGTCCAGAGGGACCTTGATGGCCTTGAGAGGAAGGGACGTATAAACATCATTAAGTTCAACAAGGCCAGCTGCATATGCTGCACACGAGTCAGGGCAATCCCAAGCACAAATACAGGCTGGGTGGAGAACAGATTGAGAGCAGCCCTGAGCAGAAGGACTTGGGGGTGTTGCTTGATGAGAAGCTCAAGATGACCTGTCAATTTGTGCTTGCAGCCCAGAAAGCCAACCATATTCTGGGCTGCATCAAAAGAAGCATGGCCAGCAGGTCAAGGGAGGTGAATCTCTCTATCTACTCCACTATTATGAGACCCCCCCTAGAGTACTCTGTGGCCCCCAATATTAGAAGGACATGGACATGCTGGAGAGAGTCTAGAGGATCACAAAGATGATCAGAGAACTGGAGCACCTCTCCTATGAAGACAGGCTGAGAGAGCTGGGGTTATTCACCCTGGAGATGGCGCTGATGTGACCTTATAGCAGTCTTCCAGTAGCTAAATGGGGCCTACAAGAAAGCTGGAGAGAGACTTTTTACAAGGGCATATAGTGATACAACAAGGGGTAAAGGCTTTAAACTGAAAGAAGGGAGATTTAGATTACTCAGAATAAAGAAATTCTCTACCATGAGGGTGGTGAGGAACTGGAACAGGCTGCCCAGAGAAGTGGTGGATGCCCCATCTCTGGGAGAGTTCAAGGGCTTTGAGTAACCCATACTAGTGGAAGGTGTCCCTACCCATGACAGGGGTTTGGAACTAAATGATCTTTAAGGTTCCTTCCAACCAAATCATTCTACGATTTTATGCATCTATACTCTTTAAATGTTGTGAAAATGTGAGGAGAGGCCAGGGAGTTCACCCTTTCCAGGTCTGGCTGTTCAGCATGGCTAGAGTTCCATGAGGGATTGCACTGACTACCATTTATTTTATTTTGTATATACATATAATTTTTAATTTTTATCTTATTTTTTTTTGGTATCTTAAAGAAATTGTTTGGAAGGGAGATCCATAATTGTGATATACCTCAATGGGCTAGGTGTGCTTCCTGACTTAATCGTGGGAAGAAATTTGACTAGCTGAACACCTTCTTTATCTGTAAGGTAATCCACTCTGGAGAGGATTTCACAATGTCATTGAGCTCAATATACTGTCCAAAGAAAGCCTAGGAGGTCAGAGTAGGATCCCAGAGCTTTTTCCAGCCTAGACTTGAAAATCAAGGATTGATAAAATCCACATCGCTTAAATGACTTCCCTTCCCTCCTATTCTCCTTGGTTTTATCAGAAGGAACTCAAGTCATTTTATCTTCCTAAAATTATGTAGTCTTGATTAATGAGGTACCTGGGCTGTACCAATTTCTGCTCAGGTAGAACATGGTGGAGATTTTAATCAGTTTCTTATAGGGTTTTTTTACCTCCCCTCCCCCACTTTTTTTTTTTTCTGTTTTTTTTTTTTTTTTTTTTTCCCTTTTTTTTTTTTTTTTTTTTTCCCTTTTTTTTTTTTTTTTTTTTTCTCTCGCTAGGACCTAGGGAAAGACCTAGATCTTTTATATTGCATTGCAGGAAACTGAAACTTCCTACAGGGGACTGGGGCTCCTGCAGTCTGTTCACATCTCTGTTTGTCAAAATGTTCCCCCTTCAAAACCTTAAAGTCTACATAATTTCACTGTCTATCTTCTCTTGTGCGAGTAATTTGTGTTCACTTTTGAGATCTTTCTGTTCCAGCTCCGCACTGCCTTTCACCTCTCTCTTACTGTTGAGAATCTGGCCTTTCTTTCGTCGTGACTTTTCTTCACTGTCCAAATTTATTTTTTTTTTCCAAACAAAAGTCTTTGTACTTTGTTTCTTGCTCCCTCTTGATGCGTAGGAAGTGTTCCCACAATGCCACTTCATTATCCACCTCCAAAGCTTTACTTAAAATTCTCCTTTTCCATGATGCCTACAAAAAATGTGATTGTGGTTAGACCACTGATGTGCCTAGATGCCAGACTGAGTGCAGGTTCATTTTCTTGAAATTTTGTACTGTCTGAAGTGTTGCAGAATGCCAGTAAAAATATTTAACATCATCAAGCCTTTACATCAAGATGTAGTTTGCACAGCCTAAGTAGAATAAGGTTTAAGTTGTTAACGTAAACTGCATAGCAGTTCTCTCTTTAGCTATGTTGTCCTTTTCAAACAAGGCTGAATTCCTTCACTTCTCCAGTTTGGCATTTCCACTAACTTAATGATGAGAAAAAGCACAGATATAGCTCAGACATTTCATGGCTTTACAGCGTGTGGGGGGATTTAGACCTATTTTTAATGTGATCCTTTCAAATGGCAGTTCAACTAGATAGAAAACAGAGATCCAAAGGTTGCTCATTGTTCCAAAGAGGATGTTTTTATAATTTATTTTGAAACAAAAAAAGATCACTGCAATTCTCTATTCAGATGGTATGTAAGCAACATGGAAGACCAAGAGATAAATCAATCCATAATGGGAAAAGTCAGAATGAAATAACAACACAAACTATCTTGCTGATGGCTTCATACACCCGTTTCAAAAGATTCTGGGCAAAGCATAAATCTTCAAACCCTAACATTTCCACTTTAACCTGTGTCTGTAATCATTAAAATGTGATGGATATCTAAACACCTACAGAAACAAACGGAAAAGTACAGTTCTAAAGGCTGAATTCAGATATAGGAAATCCATTACAATCATCTAGGTTTCCCACAGAGTTTCAGGTCTTCGTGAAGGGTTTCTAGTAAAGAAAACAGAGAATTCAGACAAACACATTGTGGCATCATTCCCAGCAATGTCCCATTTAGAAGACAAGGTACAATTATTATAAGAAATACCAAATACAACTTATAATTCTGAATTTCATGTATATATGGAAATAAAGATTTTGGCAACAAAAATGAATTTAATAATGGGAATGTAGATTAAAAAGTCAGAGAGACATAGTAACAGCAAACATCAGGGAGCTGACAAATTGGATAAATGTCATATTAATTTTGAGCTGAAAAAGACAACAGACTTGTCAACCTCTAAACTCTTGGCAGCTTACTATTGTACAAGCCCCTTTGAGTGACCTCTGAGCCTGTAGTATTGAACTGGCAAGATATGCGATTTCCTTCTGTATTCCACCCTCCTTAGCACAATCCACCAAACACATTAATTGGTAACATATGGAAGTATTTAGTGACGTTTTCCAACAGCTTTCCACTCTCTCGAGCACTGAAATCAGGCTGTTTATATTGCCTGAGAATAAGGTTCTGACTCTCACACACTTCATGGCCCCAGGGAACAGCAATAGCAGAGGTGCCCACAGAAAAAGCAGCAGAGGAAATCTGGGCAGAAACTTTGTCACAACAGAAACATCGCATTCAAAAGAAGCAATATACGCTTTGCAGGAGTTGAAAGCCTAGCATTTTACTGAGGAAACAGTTTTATTCTCCTTTAACTCTTCCATTGAGCATGTATGCATTGCATATATGAACAAGATTTGTTATGTGTACTTGATATGAGCCGAGCTACTAATATAGAACAACTGGAAAATTGTAAGATTAATCTCTGGATTTGATTAAAACCATCCTAAAACTCTTATGTGCATCCTTTGTCCAATATTTTTTCATGATTTAGAAACAACTAGTTACACTCTCGTTCATTAAAGTGAATATTTAAAATGATTTTTTTTCTGAGATGAGATCAAGCAAATGGCTAAAAATAATTTTTTGGTCTCTTTTTCTTTTTTAACATTTTGTCTGGCTGTAGTCAGTTAAAACAAACTTTAAACATTACAAGACTTTTATTTTTTTTATTCAGTGTAGAATTGTAGAATGGTTTGGGTTAGAGGGGACCTTAGAGATGATTTAGTTCCAACCCCCCTGCCATGGTCAGGGACATCTTTTACTAGATTAGGTTGCTCGAAGCCATGTCCAGCTTGGCCTTGAACACTTCCAGGCATGGGGCATCCACGGCTTCTCTAGGCAACCTGTTCAAGTGCCCCACTGCTTGGTAAATATCCCCTGGTAAATATTTTCTTTTAAAATTAGTAGTTGCTAAGCAGAAATACTATTTGCACTTTTTGCTTGCCTTGGTAAGAATTCTTTCAGTGAACTTCCACTGTAAGTTCCCTTTTTTAGAATTTCAGGAGCTTTCTCATGAAATATTTTTTTTTTGCCAGCCACTGGGGCAACTTTGTCTGGCTTTCTGCTCCAAATTTACAAAAGCAACAAGTGAAATGAGAGAAAAGGATGCCTAGCAAAAATTAGTCAGGAAACTAATGGAAATTTTCTGGGCAGATAGAATTTCCCTCCCTGCTCTTCCATCGATGAATCTTTACATATAAACAGCTACTACACCGATAGTCGATTTATTGATCACTCTCTTGAATTCCAAGATTAAAAAAACCCACAAAAACACAAACCAAAACTAAAACCAAACCATACCAAAAAAACACATGAAATTCTTATTTCTTGAAATTGTATTTTTCAATTATTGTTTCTATTCAGCTATGAAAATTCCTATAAGTAAAGGTCTCAGCTTGTAACAAAACCCCAAACAGATATTCTTAACTCAGTTAAATTATTTTTCAAATTTATATCCTTATTAACAGAATAATACAGATCTGAAGTAGAAAGTTCTGCCAGTACAGAGCAACTTTGTAACTTCACAAAGAATAGTGCTAGAAAATGAGTAAAGCTGTTTGTAAGTCATAGAATCAGAAGACTTGTAAGTATGTGAGGTGACTTCCAATGCAGTAGATTAGTGATAATTGGCTTTTACTGAATGGTAAATGAGGAAGTTTGTAACATACTCAATGAAACTGATCATGGCAGGTGGGGGATGAGGTTTGTCTTTATGAGTGTGTGTTTTAATCTTGCTTGAACTGAGTATTTCAGTGTGACAAAACTTTATGCTTGACCTGTGACTTAGGAATGCTGCAGGCAAAATACTTCCTCAGAGATGGGGAACTAAAAGTTTGCGATTCTAAGAACAGACATACACAGTAGTGTTCTTTTTAACAAAATATCTTCAGGCTATTTGAAATAATAAACAGCGTGGAAATGTGGTGATGAAGAGAAATATTACCTAAGCAGGCTGTGAATGAACACTCTAGGAGAATGCAAAAGAAAAGGGAAGAGTTAAAGCAGCTGCTTGCAGTAGCAGGGCTGGATTGCTAACAGTGGCACGCTCTTCGAGTCGTGTGGTTTTTATGCCTGAGATTGTCTTCAGATGCATAGTCAGTCATTGAGCTGGTCACTTCTCGATTATAATGCATTGCAAAATGTGTATAAGAATTAGACAGATGAGTTAGCAACACAGCAAATTTTCCAGAAAAGATTGTTCTGAGAATTGCCCCTAGGCATTCACCCTGCAGTTACAATAACTATGACTACTGAACTGTGAAACATAAACAAAACAGTATGATTCCTTCCATATAGGCTGTAACAATGAGACCAATGATACTGGAAGAACATAACAGCAAAAACTGTGAATATAACTAGAAATCTAGCAGTGCTGGGCCAGCACATAATACGACATAAATAGAGGTGGCAAAGCTAATTCAATAAAGTCCCAGACACATTAAAGGCTGGAAATCTAAACACTGTCAGTACACAACTACTATTTCCAAGTATTTTTTGACTGATTTACTTCTTCAAATATCATTATCGTAACATATATCTGAAATATGAGACAAATGTTACCTGGTATTTGTAAAAACAAACACCCCCAGAGTAACTCCAAATGCCTCCTATATTTTGCTGATGAAAGACCTATTATATTTTGTGGCTATTTATCCTTGCATCATTTGTACACCATTTCTTAAGGTTATGAGTCAAATAGTTTTTACATCATTAAACTAGGGTCTAGGTTGTAATAGCTAACAATTTTCACAGTAAATAGGAAAAAAAACAATTAAATTACTATGAGATTTTTACATTTAAATTTCAGTTCCTATGTGGCAGGAAAAAAGACCATGACAATAAGAGAATAGGCAGACACTTCTTTCCACTGGCTACTCAAGTAATGTGTGAGCCAAACAGCTGATCTCTTGCTCCCCAAGAGCTGCTCCTGTTGTCATTGTCAACAGTTGTGAACTCATGGCTATTTTTGCGACCATGAAACCCCATGGAGTGGCTGCAGCAGCTGCACTCAGCCTCTCTCCAGGCCTTGCAACCTCAGAAGCAGAAGCTCCCACTTCTGTCTCTTATTTTTTGTCTCTCTTCTACTCAGTTAGAGCAGATTCTACTTCTTTCTACATCTGGCTTCCTTGCATCACTCTAGAAAATGAAGGTATGTTGAGTAAAGAAAAGGTTACTTCAGAGAGAGAAAGTGGGCCTTAGAAAGGAAACCCTGTGTAAGTTAAAATCCTGGTCCCAAGCGAAAATGGGGGAAGGGAGGGAGCAATGGTGAAGCAGAGTGGGGAAGAATTACAGAGAGTTTCCAATAAATCAAATATATTTAAATTTATTTGCAGTCCCTTGAAATGCTACTAGATTCTACCAGTCTAACTCTTCCTTGAAACTGCTTTTGTTGTTTCCTGGTTTTCCCTCACCTTCCCAGAAACCCACATGACTCCTCTCAGCTTTCCCTCAGGGCTCCTGATTCATGTATTATTCCACCCAGTCATATTGTCCTCCTTCTCTTTTAGTTCTTTCTCTGTTACTTCCACAAAAGTCAATTTTGTCTATGTTTCTGAGAAGCTGAGAACTCTGATTCTGAAGCAAATCCCAAAGTCCTGGAGGATTCAGGGAGATCTAAGAGAACATATTTGTACCTCACAGAATGTCACCTGGAAGATAGTTTATCTGCAGGGATCTCACATCCATCATACTTCTCCTCCAGGAGATATAGCCAAGCTTAAAATGGCAGTTATTACACAACAAGGATGAGATTCATTCGTATGTTTTAGGATCGATTACACTAATAGTTATTGTCATGACCTTGCAGTCAGAGCTGCTTGGGCTAAAATAATGTCGAGTTAGGTTGTACCTGAGGTCTTCGACAGATATCTCAAGGCCTTAAGAGTCAGCTGAATAGACTAGAAATTCTAAACCTAGAGTAAGGCTAAACTGGACTGCCCACAAAAGTGTCAAAGACACAGTATGTACTAACTGTGTGGAACACTATATGTTGCTTTAAGAGAAAAACAAATGGATAACATTACATACAATGAGTCATGAAGTCTGTTAAAAATCAACCAACTATTGCTTAATGGGATAAAATAAAACAAAATAAGTTATTAAAATTTGGGACTAGCAGTCACAGAGACTGGTAAGTGTTTATCCTATACACAGGTGGAAGAAAAGTCCATTGCTATATATCTAGACATAATCCCTTTGCGGCATCTGAATACAACAGAGTAATCTGTGCACTTGAAGTATGAGAAATGTGTTGAGCTCAAATGAAAAGAAGGCATTCTAAAGCACAGCAAATTTAGACCTCATTCATCACAAGTCGTATCCTTCCTGCTGTTTCAGCATGGCTACATTTTACCACGCATGCACCAACTCTTGTGCAAATCTTGATTTCCCCCTGTTTATGGATCCACATGTTCCCCACCTGAGCAAAAAAACACGAGTGAGAGCAGAAGCCAGTGATGCTTTGTTGTATTATACCTGAGAGGTATAATACAACAACTATGTAAGGGAATGATAGATTCAGAAGAGAAAAATACTTAAAAATATCCCTTGTGATGTCTTGGTTCTCGAATTTTGATATAGATAAATAAGTAATTTGAATCAGTTTTGCTACTATATGATTGTAAATGTAAAGCCCACTACTCCCTGAGCATGCATAGAAGAATGAAAGCAGACTGCACCTTTAAATAAAACCAAGGAAAATTTTGACCAATGAACTTTAAGTAGGCATAAGTATGCATAAGATGTTAGGAGTGGGTAACAGTTGAAATGTATAAATATGTAACTCAACCTGCCTCTGATGTCTCTCCCACTGTAAATGAAGATCAGGTTTCTGATCATTTGAAGAACCTGAAGATATACAAATCTGTGGGACCTGATGAGATCCAGCCCAGAGTCCTGAGGGAATTAGCTGATGTAGTTGCCAAACCACTCTCCATGATATTCAAAAAACCATGACAGTCAGGTGAAGTCCCTGGTGACTGGAATAAGGGAAACATTGCACTCATTTTTAAAAAGGGTAGAAATGGGACCTCAGGAACTACCAACCAACCTGTCAGCCTCACTTCTGTGCCTGGGAAGATCATGGAACAGACCCCACTAGAAGCTATGCTGGCGCACATGGAGGACAAGGGGGTGATTTGAGACAGTCAGCATGGCTTCACCAAGGGCAAGTCCTGCCTGACCACCCTAGTGGCCTTCCATGATGGAGTAACTACATCAGTGGACAAAGGAAGGGCTACGGACGTCATCTATTTGGAGTTCTGCAAAGCCTTTGATATGGTCCCCCACACCATCCTTCTCTCTAAATTGGAGACATAGGGATTTGATTGGTGGACTGCTTGGTGGATGAGGAATTGCTTGGATAGTCACATCCAGAGAGTAGTGGTCAATGGCTCAATGTCTGGATGGACACCAGTGACAAGTGGTGTCCCTCAGGGGTCTGCATTTGGACCAGCCCTGTTTAATATCTTCATCAATGACATAGGCAGTGGGATTGAGTGCACCCTCAGCAAGTTTGTGAACGACACCAAGCTGAGTGGTAGAGTTGACATGCCTTAGTGATGGGATGCCATCCATATGGACCTGGATGAGCTCAAGAAGTGGGCTCATGTGAATCCCATGAGGTTCAACAAGGCCAAGTGCAAGGTTGTTCAGCCTGGAGAAGAAAAGGTTTCAGGGAAACCTTATTGCAGCCTTTCAGTACTTTAAAAGATCCTTTAAAAAAGACTGGAACAGACTTTTTAGCAGGGCCTGTTGAGATAGGACAAGGGGTAATGGTTTTAAATTCAAAGAGGGGAGATTCAGGGTAGACACGAGGAAGAAATTTTTTACAATGAAGGTGATAAAATACTGTAATAGGTTGCCCAGAGAGGTGGTAGATGCCCCATCCCCAGAGACATTCAAAGCCAGGCTGAATGGGGCTCTCAGCAACATGATCTAGTGGAAGATGGCCCTGCTCATTGCAGGGTGGTTGGACAAGATGAACTTAGAATGTCCCTTCCAAGCCAAACTATTCTATGATTCTATGATACTACGATTCTATGTTGTGCTAGGTCTGTCAAAGACCCTTTTCTGTGTGGAACTGTAAATAAAACAAATACCTCGACCCTGTGTGTGAACTGGTATCTGCATGTTGGGTAATGATGCCACCTTTTGCAACAACGCTTGAAGATCTAGTAATAGACAAGGTTAGGATATGCAAAATGGCAGTTGAAAAAATGTAGGATATATTAACAGAAGTATCACATCAACAGAACAGAGTAAGAAAAGCTCTGTTACTTGTTACCAAAGAGTTATCATATCTGGACTAGTACTTTTGATTCTGGACTACTCTTTATCTGCAAAAAATAGTGACAATTAAAATAAAATAAAACAAAATATTTAAAAAATATTAAAACTGTCAAGCAAGAGGACAGAGAAATGTAGAGCTGTATGGAAAGACTTAAAGTGATTGCATTGATAGATATAAAGAGCCAGATGCTCATCTGGTTTAAATCAGCATGGCTTCAGTGAGAGTTTGGTCTATCGAGATAATTGCCAAATGTGTACAAAAACAGAAAGTGTAGTATGGAGGGATATATCTAGTAGTAATATGATCAAATTAATTATTTATGTATAGGTTGGATATTTGGAAAATATTAACAGTGTAATATATATCAGTTTAGGAATGTCTCCTAAAGGAAATGAGATAACTCTATTTCTGGGGCTATTTCATATGAGCCAGATATAAAGAATTAAATGTATATCATGGAAACAGTTCTACATTAGCTAGAAGGAGTGAGCTATGTTCTTTCTATTATCTACTTTCTGTGATTTTTTATGTATTCAAAATCTGTGTGCTTGTAGGATTGGTGGCACACTAGAAAGACAGGTGGAGATGTTTTTTACTTAATATTTGAGGTAGAGCTGAGCTAAAATTAAAAAAAAAAATAGCAAAGGGGGAAAAAGGGAAGCTGCGACTAATCAGTAAGGCTGTCTATGGGCAATCACAGTTAGAGCTGGGAAAACTCTGCAAAACTGCTGTTTTAAACACATTTGTCCTTGTTTTATTTATTTGCCAGGTAATTCAGGTATGTGAGGAGGCAATTGCAGAGAGATTATTTGGGGCCTTCAGGAAAGACTTGTGTTTCAAAAGCGCCGAGACAGCACTGATAAAAACTATGGACTATGCAGAAGGCAGCAGAATAAGAGGAATGGCCTTCAACAATAAAGAATGGCTATGGGAACTACCCATGCCTCACACAGGAAATTATCACAATATATATTTTAATTCCTACAACTGGTAAGAGTTTTCTGGTAACCAAAAAAGATGCTGTTTATCATCCATCTTGTCAGTCTCATGTGCCTTCCAATTTTTGTCATGAAAACTAAAATAAACCCCACTCACAGTCTAATGAGAGGAAACCTGAAAGAGCTGAAGCCATAAATGTGTCTTTCTACTAATCGGACTGCATGTACAACATGGGACAGACCCACACCAGGTGTTAAATGGAACCAGTACACTGAAGTTTGTGACCCTTCCATACACATAAGCAGAGATTTTTGGCCCAGAGACTTGAAATTTTTCCTGTTATAACTCCTGACCTCTCTCCAAACTCTGGATTATACTGCAAACAGAGATTTTATTTTCAGAAGTATTTATATGACATCCAGGGATATGTTATTTCTGCTTGTAGCACTTAGAAGAGAACTGGTATTCTATTAGGGGCAAAGAAAGAACCTCCAGATTATTTCTCTTTTGATAGCATTATCTTTACAAGAAGCTTTTAGGACCCTCAGATCTCCCACTCTCTGCCAGCTCCATTGAACAAGCTTAAAATAATTGACTTCATTGTTTGATTATTCCTAAAATTATGTGTTTCCATGGGAGCTCCTAGTGGATTTTTTCTAATAAAAAGACAAGGTAGATCTCATGGAAAGTGAATGTGTTTTTCTTGGTAGAGACATTTTGCTCACACATTTAGTGTGCTTGTCAATTTTATTCAATTCAAAGTTTGAATTCACATAACTGTGCTTGTTTTTATGTTTGAAAGAGGAAAAACAATGAAATATGAAGGCTTTTCTTCATGTCATCCCCTGCCTCTTTTTTATTTTTAGTCAGCACCTTGTAAGTGATGTTAAATTTTCTCTAATGCTGTGGAATTCCTTTTCCTTTGGCTTTCATGCTATTCATCTCTACCTGACATTTTATATTGCGCATTACTGTCACTGTTGGAAAGAATAGCAAGATCAGCATTTGGGCATCATTATTTGAACATCAGCTGACTTGATAAAGTATTTCCCATGTCACTTTTAATAAAAAAGTATATTGTTTTATGTTTCTGGTGTTCTACCTAGATGTTACTATTTTAGCAGCTAGAAACAAATTGTGGGTTTTTTTTCAGTAAATCAGTTTCCAATTCAAAAAAAAAAGAGAACAGGAATCTGAATAAATGGATTAACGTTACCAATACCAGCAAAAATGGACTAAATACCCCAAATCTCATTTTGATCTTGATCTACAGGGTCTGTAGTGGCATAATCTGAGTAATTTCTATACTGTTGCAGTTAATTATACTGAAGTATGAGGGATCAAGAATCAGACTAGTAATCCTTTTACTCCCTTTGGAGGATGAAGTATGAAACACCTCCTGAATGGCTTTTATTTTGTCATCTCTTAAGGAATTTTCCCTGAAACAAAATGCTAGAGAGTGGGATATAAAGATAGTTTATATACTGTCAAGATAATATTTTTTGAGTAAAGGCCAGATCATAGTATATTTGATGCTTGGCAGCTGCTTACTTCCTCTTAAGGAGGCATGAATTCCCCTGATACAGTGTCTGACCTTCTTTTTTTTTTTTTTGCCAGCCATGGAAGTCATGACTTTAGCCTGACAACTGTGTACACTTGCAAATCAGCTGCAATTAACTCTATTTTGAAACAAGCATATAGTTTGCATGAGAAAGATGATGTGCCTGTTCATCCTCTGCTATCAGTTCTTAAGTCCACCCAAGACTGATGACTCTTCTTAACGCACATGTGGCAAGGAAACTTTGAAAGTGGATGTCAGTCAGGAATGATCAGTGATTTCAATGAACAGGCCATTTGATATGTTTAGGATTCCCACAGGTACTATGGCAAAAGTGAAGAAACACCAATTCAACTGTATTTGCCTCTTAAATACATAATTAATTTCCCCTCTATGACTGGATCATGAAAATCTGTAAAAATTATCATAATATTGAACTTTTAAAAAAGAAGGGCTACTTATTTATTTAAAAGTTATCAACTACATTCAAAATCTTTGCTTCATATTTTCCTTTACTATGTTTATTTTAGCTATGGGGTAAAAAGAACATCAAGACATAGTGGACAAGAATAGAAAAAAGCAGTGCATAAATCTACGTTGGTCATAATCTTTCATGCAGCATTTTCTTGAAAGAAAATCAAGAATGTAAAAATTCAGCCCTGAGATTTTGTTACTCTAGTTTTGATGTATAAGTTGCAGAAACAGGACCCCTCCCCCTGAAGATGAATTCAGCCAACATAGGACTTACTGGTCTTGAATTTTAGGAGCTATTTATTGATTAAGTAAATAAAGAAGTAGTCAAAATAAGCAGCTTATTTCCTCTGGAAAAGCATGGGGCAAGGAAACATTGTACTTTTTTAGTTGAAATAATCCTATAATTTGTAGTCTGAGATGAAGTTGAGAGCTAGAAGACATCTTTTGGTACTATTCCTGTAATAGCCAACCTCCTCAAAATAATTTGGTTATTTAGAACAAAGTTGTACACAGTGACTAAACCTAACTGTAATTCCTTTTTGAGTATTAAAATATCAGACCGCATCTCTACATCATAAGAGAGTGTTTGTTATTGGTTAAACTCTTGAGGTACAATCGGTGAATAATATATACTGCAAAAATGCTCATGGACCAGGAAACTTTTCAGAAGAAAAAAGAATGTCTATTGCTCAAGGTATAATTGTCTTCTTTCAGGGTAACTTATTTTTTAATTTCAAATAAGTACTTCAAAGAGATTCAAAGTGGGCTATCAATCCTTTGAAGCTGTCAAGAGGTAATGATTTAGGATTTCCATTTCAAAGTATTTTACATCTCAGATAAAATAGAACAATTCCATTGAAAACCAGCAGATCCAGGCCTGAAATGACAACAAGACAGCTTCTAAAGAAGCGGCCAATAGAAGTGACATGCTTTTATTGTTCCTTGGTGAGTATTTTAACCTATATGTGCCTGGATTATCTGAACCTATGGGTTTGTTACTAAGTAAACTCAGTTACTCTCTAGAGGTTAGGCTAAATAAAATGATCTTTGCTGGGTCCTTAACACAAACTATTGCCTTTTAATATTATTTTTAGTGAAGAATAATTTCTTTCAGGATTTTTTGCCTTTTTTTTTTTTTCTTCTTTAAGAAAGGTCAGATCAAGTCATCTGTCTATATGAATGTATATACAGGCATGTACTACTTAACTGATTATTACCTCTAGTTTCTGAAGAAATGACTAAGATTATGGCAGTTACTTTGAAATGTCTTTGCTTGTTTGAAAATGAAGAAAACACAAATTTTACTTGGTCAAGGTTAATTCCAGACAGAATCAAAAAGACAATACCCCTAGGAAGCAGATTGCTATTGTCAGTGAAATTGCTGTGGTCAGTCCGCCTACTTCACCTGAGCCAAAGCTCTGGGACGTCAAGTTGAGTAATATTGCTGTCACTAAAAGAAGAGTTGTGAGCTATTACCTAATATTTACAACAATTATCTTTCCCAGTAGGAACACTGGTTGTGACTTTTAACATTTGCCAGCCTCTGGATGTCAGCAAGAACAGAAGGACCTGTTCTCCTTGGTCTTCCACACAACTTCCCACCTTTTCCACCCTGTGGCAGAAATTACATAACCACAGCCTAGCATAGGTTCATTTTCCTTGAGGTTCCTCTCTAATGCTGAGAGGCCTGAAACCAGCTGTAGATCCAGCAGAAGAATAGATTTTGTAAACACAGATGATATCAAGTCTAATTAAAATTTTAATTGCACTTATAGAGGTATAAAAACACAGAAATATTTCAATTGTATTTGGAAATCTCAACTAAGTTTAACTGGGTCACTTTCTTCTGATGGTAGGACATCTAAATTAGTAATTATGTTGCTCAACATAATAGGAAAATTTTCTTAATCAGAAAATTTACTTCAATAGAATTGATGGTTAGATGATGGACAATAGGTATACAATTAATCTATATGCTTATTTCAGAAAACTTTTATTGAAAATAAATCTTATTAACAGGATAGACTGTGAGCAGGATTTAGAGACAAATTACCCCAGATGACTGTGCTTTGATGTGGAAAAGAAGATCAATCATCTCAATCTGTACTACACTAAAGGAAATTTATTTAAGATACGGTTTCAATTCATGCAAGTCAGGCTCATATATAGAGAAAGAATCTTGGAGAAATGTAGGTGACAAGGAGATTTTATGGATTTTGCAGACATAACTAAATGCAGAGATACTTGGATAGTGTCTGGAAACAAGCTGTAGAGGTTGTTGTGTAAGATTCCCCCTGTTCTTTCTTGCAAAATAGTCATCTATCACTCCAGATTTAGTTTTTATTTTGTTAGTAGCCACTAATGTACTGGATACTTCCTTATTAAGAATGAAGAAAAATAATCTCACAGAGGAATACCTCCAGAAAATAAGGGACATGATGAAAATTTGGACTCAGTAGTTTATTTAGAAACATATGAGAAATAATATGATTTTTTTTTTTGCATCATAGCTTTAATTTAATAAATGTGAGTACTTAAATCACTCAAGCAGCTAGTAATTTATATGATGTAAGAGACTTATTGAGTCAAATGGCTGCATACTAAAAGCATACTATATTACTAAATATTTTTTAAATCAAAGCAAATAAAAATACATACTTTTAGTGATTATTTTTTGTTTATATTCATGTGGCAATGATCAATGACTCCATTTGATATCTTAAGTGACTATTAAAATGCCCTTTATCTTTGGAAAAAAAATAATTTATTGTTAAATAAAATGCTGGCATTTCTCTGGATTAAACTTCTTTTGGAGATGCAAATTTGCCTGGTTAAAGACCTCCAGTGATCAATAACTGAAATCACTGAAGAAGAAAAAACATTTGGCAAGCCTGTAAGAGGATACAGTTGTAAAAGGAACTAAGAATAATTCAGAGGAACAAAACACACAGAGAATTATGAATATCTTTGTTTTGCCATTGTTATTGAAGTACTTGAATTCTGTTTTTCAGCTTTTGATTTGATATTTGTAAGGAAGCTGAGACACTGGGAAGACAGTACATTGTGAAAAGCCAATAGTTTTTAAGCCCTATATTTGGTTTGTGTCAAATATCTTCCCCGTTTCATTAGTGTCCACGTAAGAAACATTTTAATTTCAGTAGTATTACTTTTAATTGATGTTGGTTTATAATTTTAGTCAAGACTTTGATGATTTGGTATGGGATATAAACAGCAGCAGGTTTGGTCAATAGCCTTTATTTTTGGCATAATGCGCTACTTTCATACCAAGCATTAAACTGTAATGATTTTTAGAAAGAAAACACATAGCTAACCAGAGAGCACTGCAAGACTCGCTTTTCTTCGCTTCGTTATCCTCTTGTCCTGGATCTACTTTTTTCAGAGCCTAGACAGTATTTTTCATGTGATTCTCATGTCTAAATGGAAAGCAAAAAAATAAAATCTCAGACCTCAAGCTACTTTCATTTCTTTAGAAAGATGAAGACCAAATACTTTTTAACAAATTGAAATTCATTTCATGGAGACAAAGAAAATTCTGGGCTCAAAATGAGTTGAAGTGATTGAAGCTGATCTGTAAACTTCTGATAAATCTGTCCAGAGCTATAGCAAGGTGCAGAGAAAGGTGGAAATACAAACCCTGACTTTGGCAGTTGCACATCCCCTGATGAGATCCAGAGCCTTCAGTAGGGCAGTTTTATGGCTCCTTAGCACCTTCTGTGCCCCACTGTGCCTGTCCCAACATACACACCTAGGATGGTGCTGACACACCTCCCCACACCTGACTTCACCTCAGCCTGGCTGCGGGGCAGAAGGGGTGGGACCCTCTGGCAGTTGACAGGGTCTTCAACAAAGGAAATACCCAGAGAAGCTGAGAAGCTTCTGGACATATTGTAATGCCCACAGCTAGATCTGACCAGACTATAAAATGGCATCCCCATCAAAGACCTCCTTTGAGTGATCTTCTCAGAGCAGTGGGTCTGTGAACTGGGGCCCTTCCCTTAGACTGGGACACCGTCTAAGGAGACTTCCCAGGATTGAGAGCACCTCAAGTCCTCCTGTGGTGAGTGGTTATTTTTCTCTACTGGATATAACCTTCAGTGACCCCTCATCTAACCCAGGCAAGTAATTATTTATTCTGGGTACCCGTGAGTGAAAGAGGCCTCTAGTTTTGTTTCTTGTGAGTGAATGCGTGCATGTTGTGGATCCTCATTATTCTTATGTTGTTGTACCTCAATAATCTCCTCAACTGATATCCAAACCCATGTTTCATGTTGTCAGAGTGCTGAATAATTTGTATAAACTGTGTTTCTAATTGGTTTACTGTCTATACTTTTCCAGCTACAATAAAGTCTGTTTCAGAACTTGTCCGCCTAAACTGACTTTTGGGGTGCCTCCATGACACCAACATTCTGGAAATGCTTTGGCCACTGGCCACTGCCAGTGGGAGGATGTTACCAGAACACCTTTTCTGTACAGAGTGAATGTTAAGCTATTTAGTGACTTTTACTCCACTGTAGTTCACCTGACCTGGCTGTTGAACCATTTCAAGGACAGCATTTGATTATTAGGTTTTGATGGTGTCAGTCTTTACTGAGCAGGGGCTTAAACCACGACTCTTGTTCAAGAGAAAGGGAGGGACAGAAAACGGGCTTGTAAGGGGAAGCTATTAAATAAAGAGACATCCAAAACAATGGTAGTTCCAGCTCCATGTACTGTCTCTTACTGAAAGCATGGCACATTGTTAAGGTTATAGTTTAGACTGTAGAGTTTGTCCCTGTTTCCTAAAACTTTTAGAGGGCGTGGGCAGTCTTAGTTTGTCTTGTTTAGGAAGGGTGGTTTTCCACTTCATCCTGCAGTTTTATAATGCCTGTGTCATCATTTCAGGCATGAGAAATAATTACTCGTGGAAAACATCTCTTTTTCTTTTTCTCTTTTTCTTTTTCTCTTTTTTTTTCTTTTTTTTTTTTTTTTTTTTTTTCTTTTTTTTGTTTTTTTTTTTTTTC
>VWYH01005833.1:69645-91975 GCA_013399365.1 Pampusana beccarii | reverse complement strand
TTTTTTTTTTTTTCCCTTCACGGAAGCTGAGCTAATTCATTTCAAAATAAAAATGTCTCCGTTTAGGATCCCACACTGAGAGTGTCACAAATTATGTCGATTCACCAAATTCATGGCTGCCAGCAAACGTCTGAGAATTGCCAGATTCAGTTAAACACTTTGGCTCAGCTAACATCCTCCCATGGAAAAAAGTCATGGGACAGCCAAAAATCAGGCAGAACGATCTGCAGGCTCAAGCCACATTTTCCACTCCATCATGTGCTGAGGAATGTCAGGGGGGTGGGTCTGGACACCCACAGAGCCAGCAGAGATCGCAGCCCTGTGAACCCACAGGGACTTCTGGAGGATGTTTTCCTTGTGGATTCGTCAACCTTGAGGTGTACTTGGAAAAGCATCTCTTGGGCACGTAGGCCCAGACTGTGCCCATGTGTTGTCCCTGTCTGGCCATCCCTGAAGGTTTCAAACATGCCTTGGGGGAATTTACAGGTGCAGAGTGGGAATTCTGCAAAACACTTCTGCCAATGTCAACAATAACTATGTAAAGAAAATGCCTGTGGCTATCAGCGAGGAGGAACATTTCTCCATTCTAGCAGTGCCCTCTCCCTGAATAGTTGTACTCTCTCAAAACCTGAAGACCTCTGTTTGCAGGCAGCTCGCATGCAATGCCTTTCATGGAAGTAAAAGGATAGATAAGACAACGTTACTTCACTCTCCCTCCTGTCAACATTTGGACCAAGAGATTGGAATTTTGCTCCTTTCAAGCCCTCCATGGGAGGAGTTGGAGGAGATTACACAGTTATTTATCATGTGCAATTCACAATCCTCTATGTATGGTTAGAAATTCTTCTCACAGCATGAGTTTTCCAAAGGCTGAGCGGAAATGAAAGGATGCAGCTTTCTTTTAATTATTCTTGATCGTTCCTCCTAGCTTAATGCAAAATTTCATTCTTGTGTTGTCAAGGACATGTATACACAGTTCAAGGTTTGGGGGAGGGAGAATGGTGAGGAAAGTAATGAAAGATGTTTGTTCTCTTCTTTTGAAGATAAAATAGGAATCTACAAATGGAAGTTTATCAGAGTTAATGCACTGAAATAATATTACATTGGCTAAGAAAGTAAAGCTTCTCAGTAGTGACTCATTGGACATGCATATTCTGAAAGAAAAATAGATCTACAATATCACCAGATCATTGCTAACACTTTTAAACATTACTTCTGTTTGCATTGTGTGCCTGTGATTGATCACACACTAGCAGATGTGCTGTTACATCCCTCTCTTTTTGATTCTTCTGTCTACAACTGGCAGATTTGGAGAGCCAGAATAAACAAGAGAGTTTCTTTAAACTAGCTACCCAAAAAAAGAAAGAAGTTGTCAGGGAGAGAGATTATTAACCCATTTCCCAGCCAGAAAACAAAACAAAACAAATCAAAACATTACCAGCAAAAATGATTCCCAGTCCAGCCAAGTACAAAGTTCTTCATTTAAGAAGCCAAGACAACCAGAATATCTCTCTCTCTCTCCCCTTCTTTCCCTCCCACCTCTCTTTCTCTTTTTTTCTTCTCTTTTTTTTTCCCCCTCCCTTTTATTTGTCAAAATAGTTGGAGTTCTAACTGTCTTATTCATTAATGGTGAGGACTGTCAAATGCGCCTCCAGTGTAACATAAAGCTGAAAAAACTAACTTTTTTTCAGGTGAAATTTGTTCATCTTTGTATATCTTTGGCTCGGTAATTATGAGCCTTAACCAATTCTTCTAAAAGTTCATTGGAGCAGGATTCAACCATTTAGGTAAAGAGCAGCAAGCAGTATTGATCTCTGGCGAATCATCCCTGTTTTATAGAACAATAATAGACAAAATCCAGCCCAGTGTCTGAACATTTTCTAAAAATTAAGCTAATTGAAAAAGCCAAATAAAGTTAACAATCATCAATTATCCAGTTAAAGCAGGCAAGATCAAACAAATAAATAAGATTAAAGCTCTAGTGTCTATTATTAGTTGACTAGCAGAAGGGAATTGAAAAATTCATCAGCCTCAGACAATAGGTTGATAAGGTCTTCCTGCATCTCAGCTGGAATTCAGTGGTTGCTTTGCATTGACATATTCATAGGAATAAAAGCTCCTTCCCATCCAATTATATCTGAATTTTTGCAACCTAAAGAACTATACATTTCAATGTTAATTGGACAGAAATCATTCTTGTCATTGCCTCTGAATGACTGTGTGTACATACCAGTGGGAAGACTGTGTCTGTCTGTATTTTACTGACAATTACAAGCAGTACTACTGTGAAGCCATGAGCACTGCAAAACATTTTTAGTTAACAAGTAAAGAAGTGCAAAACTCTAAAATGCACATAGTTTTATGTTATGCTTCCTGTTGCACAGATGATACAGAATTAATAACAGATGTTGAATATGCTATCAAAGTCACATGAAAGGGAAGAGACATTGATCTTTGACCTCAGTAGTGTCTGAGAAAATGTCACTGCTTTCCTGTTGCTTTTTTACAGCCTACTCTTACATTCCTTATAGGTTTGCTACATGAATAGATGATGTATTATAAAAATGACAGTGAGAAACATGGGAGGGATTGCAGTGATGAGCACATGCAAGTTTCATAAGATAGTGCCTGGAATAAAAGACATTTACAGAAGTCTAAGCCTGTCAGTCTATGTCAAAGTCTTATGCAGCTAACAAAATACCTTCTGAAATCAACCTGCTCCTGGAGACTCATTAAAATCAATAGGAACTTTGTCCTTTATTTTGTTAAACCTAGGATCAAGCGCTAATTCTTACACCACATTTTCCATATTATCTATTTTTCTTCTGAACTGATAAAATAAGGTTATAACAAACTTCAAAAGTGAGCAGTTAATGAAAGGTGAGAATTAGACTCCATTTTCATATGAAATCCACTGTAACATCTAAGATACTCATACATAGCATATATATTTTTGTTGTTGTTGTTTGCTTTTTTTTTTTTACATAGACTTTATGACTAAAACAATATTACTAAAAGTAAATTAATTATTTCTTTTAGAAAAACTTAGAAATTATTCTGGCCTCCAAACCCTAATTAAAAAAGTAAAGAGGGTTCTTAACAAAACAGTGGCAGGCTACAAAGATGACTAGGGGCCTAGAACATCGTTCTTATGAGGAGAGACTGAGAGAGCTGTGTCTGTTCAGCCTGGAGAAGAAAAGGCTGAGAGGGGATCTCGTCAATATTTATATATATATCAAGGGTGGATGTCAAGAGGATGGGACCAGGCTCCTTTCAGTGATGCCCAACGACAGGTGAGGGGCACCAGGCACAGACTGAAGCACAGGAGGTTCCATCTGAATATGACAAAAAACACCGGAACGGGCTGCCCAGAGAGGTTGTGGAGTCTCCTTCTCTGGAGACATTCAAACCCACCTGGACACATCCCTGTGCGATCTGCTCTAGGTGTACCCGCTTTATCAGGTGGGTTGGACTGGATGATCTCCAGAGGTCCCATCCAACCCCAACCATGCTATGATTCTGAATATCACAGGTGCCCTTGTACCTGCTGTAGGTGCATCAAGTGACCTGCTATGATGCAGTGTGAAATAAGAATTCTGGAAATTATTCCAGTGCTTATTATAAAACTGGACTAAATCAATAGTCCCATGAGACAAACTTTGATTTTTTTTTTTCAGTTTACGTCATTTTAATAAAAGCTTTAATTGTAGGAGTTATAGTAGCAATAGACCAGTAATTGCAATAGAAAACCACTGCTGAGGTACATATTTTGTATCTTATAGTATTTTGGAATTGCTGTAAAAAGTACTTGCCCTTCATAACACCACATTACTCGGAACAAAATAAATGAGGGTCACTTGATTAAATGTCAATCACTATTAAACAGGATCTGAACCAGAAATGTACTCTATTTTGCAGTCAAAAGAAAAAAAAATAGAAAAACAAGCAAACAACTAAAAACCTGAGGCACTCTTAGAGCAAATTTATCCAATCCTTAAGTTGACATATAAAATAGATCAGTGACTTATGCCCTAAAAATGCCAATTTCTCTGTATTAAATCAAAGAGGAATCTGGGGTGAATATATCTGTAAATGTTTACACCGTAGGTGTCTATAGTTAAGTAGTCAGAGTCTCACCAGTCTTTTTGGATGTTATGTATTCTTCATGAATATTGTGGCAGAATATAATCTTTATGAGGGAGGCTACTGAACACCTCATGCCTTACTTTTAGAAAACACAGGAGTCAGAGATGTAGTTGAACCCACATCTGCATCTCTCTCTAACAGTACTCAGCACTCTCCAAAATTATAAGAAAAAAAACACTGAAGATGAATGAGATCTGAGGCTCCTGTGTTGCCTTCCTATCCTGATTCAAAAGATAGACTATACCTTACTAAACACCTCCTTTTTTAAAAAAGCAATCTGAAACTGTCTTTTCTTGTTCAGTCTTTCTAATTTTAACTCTCCTCTTTGCATACAAAATTCTTCATAGAGGAGGTTCACAGTGTATTTCAATCAATAATTATCCTGGGCTGAGTAGAATAGGAATTGTACAAGCCCAGACCATGGTTGCAGCTTACAGTGAGAAATATTATACTAAAAACGGATCAAGGAATGCAATCTGAATTCCACAAATTACATTTGGGATAAATTGCAAGCCCAGTAGATTGCAATAACATTTAAAGTTTCATTTGAAATGGGTTTTGTTGTTGTCATTCTTACAAGTATCTATTATGCATGCAGGCCAAATTCTATCGATGCAACTATTAATATATGACTCACCATATCACAGTGATATAAAGAGAATTTGGCCATTTTTAAGTCTCTTCAGCATGAACTTGTTTTCCTGTAGTTTTTTCTGACTAACCCTCTCCTAAAACTGCTAATCTTTATGTTCATCTTTTGCACACACCCTGTCTGCATATGCACCTGTTTTCTTTTACTGAATTTTAATAAAGAAATAAATCACTTTCCATTTCTACACAGGCAAGGGAGACTCTTACATATCGGAAGGACAGTGGCATCCATTCCCCAGTTCTTTTTGAGTCTCTGTTCCCTCCTGTGCCTGGCATGAAGGGTTCACACGCCAGCAGCAGCCCTGCACCAAGGCACACCACAGCAGGACTGCACACCACAACTCGAAGGACACTGCACCCTCCAAGTGCTTTTGGAGTACTGTCACGTTCCATTTGGTGATGGGCTAGTGATGGTTCATTTACCTTGATCTCGAGGCACAAAATTAAGGCAACCAAACTGCCAAGGGGTTATAATTCAATCAAACAGTGTTACTTTATTAATTTGCCCGTAAAGCGGCACGTGGAAAAGAGAGCGGAGGAAAAAGGGAAAGGTAAAAGAAAAGGGGGGGAAAGAGGGTTGGTTACCACCGAACGAGTCCCAAAGGCGTCCCTCTGGTGTCCGATCCTGGGTGAAGAGTCCTGCCGGTCCTCTGTTGTGGTCCAGGATCCTTCGGTGGGGAGATCTCCATGATGTCCAGTTAGGGGTTGTCTTTTACGCTTCTTCAGCCTCTCCTCATTCCCACAGATTGAGGCTAATCTCCGTCTGTGTTGCGCAACCCAGGCTTAACTGCGCAGGCCCAAAAAGTCCTCGCTTCGCTTGCCAGAACCCGTCTGCGCCTGCGCTGCCACTTTTCAGGGGGCTATTACCAGTCCGTTGGGTGACCTCAAGACCCTTGGCGAGCCTCTGCGCATGGTCTTCTTCGTAGTCTTTTGTTGTGGGGAGTAGGTTGGGGGGCAATCTGGCTCAGGTAACAGATGAAAATCTATCTTCTGGACAGCAGTTATTGTCCCCAGGTCAGAGAGGCCTTTATAGCACAATTACTTTTAGGGTGTGGGAGCGAGTTTCGCTGAGGCAGTAGCAAAATCCACCTGCAGCTATTGTTTCTCGCAGCCCCCCGATCAGAAAGTCCTGTGCAACACAATTCCTTTCTTCAGGCCTCTCTCCAAGCCATTGTCCATTCCATTTCTACCAGAGCATCTTGTTCTTTAAGTCCCTGATAACAGTGTTCAGGCAAATGCTGTTCTTCGGACTGACTCTTACAAGTGCCACGGAACATTTGAGTCCTTCTTGCCTTCTTATACCTTTTTGAAATAACACCTATAGTATAGTAACAATAAATGTACTTGATGTATCATTTCAAGAGTTCTGTGCATATGCTCTTGAAAACACATCAGTCTCTTCATAGTTCCCTACTCTCTGTGTGGATAACTTTTAGAGGGTACAGACTGCAGGTTTCCAACTGTTTCACAAAGTGAAATATCTACAATATGAAGGAATTAATTTTTCATCTTCTTCAAATTTTCTGTGATAAATGCTAAAAAAGTCTCAGACAGATCTCTTTGAGCTGTGCAGGTGTACTCCTGTCTATTTTCTTAACAGTTCTCCTGTGATCTTCAGCCTCATGGTTTTGCAAAGACAGACATAAAATGTGAAGTGAACAGATATATGGTTTAAAATAATTGTTTACTCTAGGCACAACATAGCATAAAATAATACTCCCCGATGGTAACGTAGCTCCTCTTGGTAACTGAAGATTGTGGATGCAGATACTGAGCTCTTCTGTAAGAAAATGTCTATGACAGGAACAGGGGAAATCAGCAATGGGGTGAATGTGAGAAAACTGTATGCTTCACTTCAGAGAAAAAGTTACACAGACAGATATCCTGGGAGCAAAACAAACTCTTATTTCAATTTCAGCATCTAGCCCTGTGTTGTCATTGTCAGACTAAAGTAACTTTCCTAATTACCAGTCTCAAGTATACTTCAATATTTTGAGAGAGATTAATTTGGAGAATTTTTAGTAGCAATCATCGATAAGAGAATAGATATTAAATAACCAACCCATTAAAAACCAATAGACTCAGGAGTCTAAAAATAGAGTCAGGTTGCTGTCACTTCTTTTTCTAAGTATTTTAATTTACATACTCATAAAAATATAAATCCTTTTGTGTTCCAGTATTGTATTTTTTAGCAAAATTGAAAAAATGGATTAAAATAAAATTAAAATGTGCTATGCACTTCTAATAAAACAAATAATAGCCTTTAGAAATGGAACTACAGCTTCTGAAAAGTAAATCTGTTGACTTATTTCTTTGTCATGATATTGTTGTGGCATAATACTATAAATGTTCATGCTTAATTAATATTATACTAGACAGCTGAAGTTGAAAGCTCACTATGACATTTAAAACCCACTCTTCCAAATACATTTGCTTATGAAATCCCTCTGTAGCATGAGAAACTTTTTAGAAAGTGTCATATTAAATATAGTAAAAGCTCTGAAAATTATAACCACTACTCTGCTGAAAAAACAGCCTTACTGTTTCTTCAAAGAAAGATTATTCACGTAAGAGTGCTAATTTTTGTATAAGTTTTTCATAATAAATGTAGTTGTTGTGAAACAAAATTACTTCTTCAACAGTAATGTTTTACTGAATAGGTATTCATAATCGCACGCATTCATAAAAGATAGTACAAAATGTTCTAGTATCTGGTTATGACACAATTGAAATTCTATTTTAAATTAGCCAAAACTTATAAGAAAAGGCTTCAGTGTGTGGAAGTTGATGCAGTAATTTCTATATGACTCATTTAAATCCTACCTAGAAAGGTAATTGTTATAAGCATTCATAATGAGAAAGTGTATCATCTGTTTTTCAATGCTTTAGGAGTTTTGTGGCGATTATTTGTCTTAATAATATCCTTTTTTCTTTTTTTCAGTAGAATATTGATTAAGGACAAAGGACCACTTAAAAAGGGTAATGTTGCTATCCTTAGGGTGTAAAAGACACTATTTCCCCATTTTTACTCCAATTGATCACTAAAAATAATTAAGATATTTATTTACACCTCTTTTTTTTTTTTTTTTTTTTTTTTTTTTTTTTTTTTNTTTTTTTTTTTTTTTTTTTTTCTGTGCAATCACAGTACTTCAAAGTGTCAAACAGGGTATTTTAAATTGTTACTATAAAATTTCTGATATCCTGGGATATAGTTTATTCTCTCTTTAAAAAAAAAAAACCCCAACAACTGAAGATCCTCTGAAGTAGCATGTCCTTTCGTGAATGTCGCTGCACTACCTGTAGATGTTTTTTGCCTCCAGTCTGGCACTTAGCTCTCACGGTAATTCCCCTGCTGCTCTGCAGGATGGAGGAACCATGTGGGGGCTTTCAAGTCTGTATCAGATAAAGTCAGCCTGGTGCACTCCAAACACCTTTGTCCTCTGTGTAACCTGCTTGCCTGCCTGCAAGGGATTAGGAAGAGCACATACACAACCTCTGTTGCTGGCAGCGGTGAAGAGATGCTAACCTGTGACTGAAAGGAAGTAACAAATTGCTGTAGGGCAGAGAGAGGGAGAGCAATAGCAGTGTGTACATCAGGCAGGACTGCTTGCAAAAGTGAAGCCATGCCCTGGCCATAGGCTCAAAAGCTAAAGCTGGGTAATCAAAAAGTAATGTGCAGTAATTGGTTTCAGTGAGAATTGCTGAGCATGCTGCACTTTAAAACAGACTATCTATAAGCAGGTTGGAAATAATGTTATCCGACATCAGCTGTCTAAATCTAGACTGTGTTAAATATACCCTAAGCTGTATGTGGCCTAAGATACTCAACTAGGCTTCTTTTACACTCAATGAAGAGAAACGGACACCTTGAGAACTGTAATTCATCCTTTGCTGGGAAAGGTTTCTAACACAAGTGATTCAGCCTTTGGAGCTACATTTCTCTCCATAGACCTCAAAGTCAGAGCAGTATTGTTAATATTTAAAGAACTTAAATTTGATAAAAAGATTCCTACACAAATTTCAGTAATTGCTATTCCAGAATTGAAAAAAAAAAAGTGTTTACTAGATAAATTAATCTCAGACATAAATTGCAAGTTATTTTGTATATCTCAAAATCAATTATATATTTTAAGGAAAAAAAAGCGCTGAAAGCCATTCTTTGGATAGTCCTATTAGCAGGTCTTAGAAAGAAAGCTAAAAACTTGAGCACTAAAGCTTATTAACCTTAAAAAAAAAAACCACCAACACCAACACCAACAACAAAGCAAAAAAAAAAAAACAGGAAAAAACACAAAAAACCCCCCAAAACCACAAAAAACACAAACCCCAAAAAACTTGGATTTTTGCTAGATTTTCAACCTGAAGATGTAATTCTTCATTCCTGCTTCTCTAGCACTGCTGTCTATGTCAATGAGACATTGATCGCTCAGCTAAGGATTTTGCCTTTCACAATATAGTTCTCTATTGTGCAATAATTTAAATCTTGGTAAAGATGATATAAGATACTGATAGTAATGTAAAGACCTAACCAAGAATCCAGTGAAGTCAGTCTCTCCTCAGTATGTTTTAGCATTGTCAGCTGCACAACTTATTTGTGTAACTAACTATTGCAGATTACTCTTTTACAGATTTACGTGGTAGTTCCAGGAAAATCAGAGTAAATACTAGGCATTGAGATAACATTTTAAATATTACTTTAGGTAGCTACTGCATTTTCCTAAATCACCTATAGTTTCAAATGATGAATGTGTATACTTTTGATGAAAAAAAGTTCATGCTCTGCTCATATGATGAATTTTTGTAATCTGTACAATCCAACATATTAATTAATCACTTAAATAGCCTTTTCTTATCAACATTCAGGGGTATTTTCCCGAAGTATGGATCATACACTTTTAAAGGAGACTAAGGCATAAGAAATGACGATATTGGGAAAGAAAAAAAAAAGTAAAAAAGAAAATACTCTTAAGAGACTGCTACTCAGATTCTGTTTCTTATGAAGTTCAGATAATAATGCTTAGAAGAACGGATGGCATTTGAACTGAAGATCCTGTCTATACGAGCAATTGTTTTTACCTTAATGAAAGAATAGTCTAGATACACACTAAGAATAAGCGAAAGCAATTTTAAAATAAATTGCAACATATACCAGAGCAAAACCCTGACCCTACTGAAGTAAATTCCTAGTATCTATTTACTGCACTGAAGCTAGTATTTCATTTCAGCAGTTTTAAGCTTAATTGTCCTTTATAGAGCTCTTAGGGGTTATTTATGTACTATGGGTCTTGATCCACATATCAAATAGCTTGATGGCTGTCAGATAGATTATGTTGTGACATCTGTCTTCAAAGTGAAAATCAAAAAGAGAGGGAGAATTCTAGAGGAGCCAAAAAGCAAATGATTCTTCCATGATGCAGAGAGAAGCCATGGAAAAAATACTGTTTCATAAAACAGTGTGGTTACTTGAAAGTATGTTTTGATGGCAAAGCAAAAAAGAAAATTGGGATGTTGATTGGTCACATCCCTCATCCAGTTACAAAATGCAGAGTTCAAAGACAGTATGAGGAGATCCAAAGTGGAAAAGATTTATAATTTAAATTGGCAAGTTCTTATTGATGTTAGAGAGATGATAACTGTTCCACTTTTGCTGTTTCAGACAACTATATCCTAAGTAGGTAATTTGGATGGTTTGTCAGCTTTCCTGCAAGCAGTTCAAAGACTACACTGCCAGAAAAGTTGGTGATAACATCCCAGTTTTGTTTATTTTTCATTTTTTCTAGTACTTATAGAAATTTGTACATATAGAAGTTTATTTCACAAGGCCTAATATACTCTTATTAATAAAGAAGACCAGTGTTCACATGGAAAAGTAATATTCTTTATTAGACCAAATAATATAGTAGGAGCACAAAAAAAAGTGATAGCTCCTTCAATTTTTCTGAAGCTATCAAATGATCCAATGAAAGTTACTATTCCCTATTCTAACACCATCAAAACTTTAGCAACAATAGTAAATCATGTTTCATTCCTGGGGTTGGGTATACAAAAGATATATTAAAAAAAAATCTTAGCTTCTAAAGTACTTTTGGAAAAAAAGTGAGGTGTGTTTTGAAATATTTTGCTTAGTTGAAAAAATATAAAATATGGAAAGAACATTATCTCCCTTCAAATAATATGTTGTTTGATTTAAAAAGATGAATTTTGGTTTTATGTAAACATTAATGTTTCATTTTCAAAATGTTGAAATAAAACATTGTTTTTTCTCAAGATTATTTATTTTTATTTAAATTGAAAAACGTCTTCACTCTGTTCTGATCATTTGCTACTTTTCAATGCTTTTACACTATGTCGACTAAGTCAATATATAGCCACTCCAGAAAGTTTAAAATTCAGAAGTCTACATCCTGATTGATCTGAGTGAAATATTAACCTATTTAACTTCAGATATATGAATCACCTAACTTAGAAATTGGGTCACTTTTTCTAGGTGTCCTCTATAGAATATGGAAATGTCACAGCAGAACTTAAGTAAGTTGAAATACTCTTTGGGAAAACTTCATCTCCAAATGGGCAGTTGGAGGGAATTTTACCAACTATGTTTTTAATTTACTTTAATTAGTTGGCTAAAATTAGGTGGGATACATATATCTTAACTGTCTGAAAAACTACAACTGTTTTTTTGTTTGGTTGTTTGGTTGGTTTTTTTTGTGATAATAAACGTTTTCCTCTTGCTGACTGAATAGGGTGATATTTCTCTGTTTTGTGTACACTACTTCAATTCTGCACTGCATAGTACACTAAAGTACATAAAAGAAAGAAATACCAAGCACTTTTAATCTGTTTTCGATAAGGTCTGATTCAGCATTATACAAAAACACAGCAGCGTACGAAACTAACCAAACTTTGCCTGTGTGTTAGGCTTTTGTGTTAAAATATGACAGCATTATTATTTCACTACTAGTGAGGTAAATAAACCTTGACTAGTTTCTCTCTAAATCAAGTTGCCTTTTTCAGCAACAGCCAAAGACTGACAGTCTTATAGTTGCTCCTACTAAATGTGCTATGTGCCAAGTTGTTCTGAATGTTTCTAATTATTTCCTTCTGCTGTTTTTAAGGTTTGTATGTATGTGTGTTTATTTATATATAACAGCAACTGAAAATTCTTCTTTGCATTGATTAAATTTTGTTTATGGAATGCGTGATTCATCAGCTTAATTCTTCTATGCCATAATAACTCAGATACATGTCAGAAATGTAATGAATTTCAAAAGAGGGCTTAAACAGAATTTACAGCACTCAGCCTGCCCTAAAATCCAACCTTTTCTCTTTTTTTCTCTTCTGAAATAACTTCCCTCTTTTCCCTGTTGCTGTATAAATCCGCACAAAACAAGGATAAAATGCCTGAACTTTGATCCTACTGTTCAGCCCATGAGGGCATCATTGATCCAATTGCCGGATCACGGCCCAGACAACGAAGCGCAGGAAACAATGAACTGACTGAACACAAAAGACTGTCACTGATCTCTGTGGGTGTTTTGCCTCAATAAAACTGGGCCCTTAAGTAACAGAATCGTAATAGAATCAGAGCTCTAATTCTGAAATGAAGATGCATGTCTGAGCCTACTAGTTGTTTTCTGTTCTCAGTATTTGAAATGTATTTTTTTTTTACTACGGGAAGGAAAGATAAAAAAATACTTTTTTCAAGAGGAGGAGACTATTCAATTTGTTGGTGAATAATTTTTCCCATATAGACTCATTATTTTCAATACATGGTACAATACTCATTTTAACTCAAAGAAATAAACATAGGGACTAATACTCTGTAGTGTTGAAATAACAATTTATAATGGCTAGTCCTAAGATTTAAGAATTTGGACTTCTCTACGGTTTTTAATTATTCAATCTGCTAGCAACATGTTTTGTGACTTTGTTTCATCCAGTATAACTTCTATGCTCCACTTTACTGATTTGTTTGTATAAGAAGAGTGGTATGAATATAATTAGTTGAAGCCTAACCTGGACATCGATAAGTTTGATTGTAATGTTTATAGAGTGTTGAGACCATTCGACTGAAAGTTCTTTCATACATGATTTCAATGAGCAGCCAATAGGTTCTTTTATTTGATAAGATCTACTTTGGACAGCCTTTTTCATTCCACTCCTTTAGAGGTGATTAAGAAGCATAAGAGTTAGGTTCCATGGGAAATTTGATTTATTGGTGGTATAACACAGTTAAAACCAGGAACTGAAACTGAGGCTTCATGTTTTTCAAAGAAGGACAAAGTCTTATAACAGAAACTTCCATCCCCTTTCTAAATGGCTGTCGTATTTTTTCTCCTGATTCAGGTTAAAAAGTATGGCCACAATTATCCTTGGTACTGTTTTTGGTATTCTGCTTATGTCTTTATTCTTCTTCCTATTTTGTAAATGAGTATCTTAAACCTACAGGTCGCAATTGCATGAAATGAAAAGCTGTCACACTAAGAATAAGGACAATGCTTTCTGAAGACACATAATTCATGTCAATTGTTATTCTGTGGTGGGGACTGATATGAGTAGAAAAAAGAAGTAAATCAGGTACATCTTTAAACCAAGATATAGTTTTACCTTAGAGCAATAAAATACCTGTTTCTAACTCATATTTAGGTGTGTTTGCCCTAACTGTGTACTTCTATAATTTATTTCAATTTTCTTAAACTCATATAAAAATTTCCATGGTGCACAGTCCTTTTACACTAACGTTCCAAAACCTACCCTTTTTAATAAAATAAAAATTGAATAAATAAAATAGAATCAACATAGCTTTCTTATAGGCATTGAACTGCATCTGGATCATCACAGAAGAGATGCCACAGTTTTTGTGGCTTAGACATAAATGTAAACAGTGAACTTTAAATTCAATCTGACAAATTTGGATATAAACAAGAACTCACATCTCAGTTCTAGCTGAGTGTTCTATAAGCACAAAGCTGACAAGCCTGTATTAAAAAAAGAAAGAAAAAAAAAACCAACAAAGTAAAACAAACAAAAAATCCCTTTCTGCAAATTTCAAGGCGGTTTGAACTTCATCCAGGCCCAGCTCTTACTTGGAAAAGATCCAGAAGTAAAACCTAATCACAGTAATATTTTAAACGATGATTCATCTAAAGACACTGTCATGTCCTAATGATAAATCGACTTCAGAGAACATTAGGAAGGTTTTTATTTTGTGCTTGATTTAAAAAAAAGGGAGAAAATGTCCTGTCATAAATGTTCACTCTGTGTTAGCTAGATTTCTCATTGCAGCAGGAGCAACTTTTTACAGTAAAGCTTTAAGAAGGACTGGTAGATCTGATTTTTTTTCCCTTAGGAAAATATATCATACTTACGACAGTGATTTCACATGAAGTAAAATTTTGAATGCAACAGCTGCACTTTACTGGTCTGTCCTTCGGTAATGTGATATAAGAGTCTTTGTAAAACATGCCCTCACATGTAAGCTCCACTACCTAGGAGAAAAAGCCCTTATAAGCATAGAACAACCACATACAGATTAAAGTGTTGTCTCTTAAACCTGGTTCTGGAAGTCAGCAAAATGGAACAAAGATACAAATTCATCTCATAACAGCTTTGCTATCAGCCTCAGATATCTCTGCTTGCATAAGAACACTTTGTATGTTTGTTTGTGTATTTTTTTTTTCTCAGTACAGTAGTAGAATTTATAGTGGAATTGTAGAGGAGTTTATAGAAGATTATAGAGGAAGCCTAACAATGTACTTTGGACTACATGCTTAACTTGAAGAAATCTAATGTTTGTCCAGCTTCTGCTTCGAAAGCAGACTGTTCCAATTTAAATCTCTGTGTAGCAACAAGATTGTTTAGTCTGGGAGTAATAAAATTAGAGAGAAAAGAAAAAGTAAACCTCATCATTGTGAATTGCTGCTCAGATCCACTACTTTGCAAAGGTGTATTAAGAAATATTTGATCCAGAAAACCTCTAGAAATCCATGATCTCCTGGGGAAAATAAGACAGATATCACAAGCAGTAATTTTCAGTTCTATATGTGCTGTTACATATTGTTAAATCATGCAAAAAAAATATACGCTCTACCTCATCACTGCAGCATTTCATTTAGGACCTCATTGCAGATAAATAATTCTCATCATTGTCAAGATGCAAATAAGTAAATCTCAGTGGTTAGTAATACGAAAAAGTAAAGAAACTCAGAAAATACTTCCTGGGTTGTTTTACTCCATCAAAAGTTGAAGCTGGCATCAAAAGGGAGCAATCTCACTTTTCTAATAGCTCCAGTTGTGTTTTCCTAGGTTTGCTTTACTACTTCTATTTGCACTATGAGACAGCAGCAAGAACTGTTTAGGCTGAGAATGTATTCCATNAAAAAAAAAAAAAAAAAAAAAAAAAAAAAAAAAAAAAAAAAAAAAAAAAAAAAAAAAATTCAGCTGGACCTGGTCTCTGGTCTTGCCTCTCAGGTAGCTCTGTAAATGTTAGCACCACAAAGGTGGCACTTGCTGCTTCTGTCCATTTAAGGTAAGAATGAAATCCTAAAAAGTGTCATTTTAGTGAATTTGCTCCAGGTATCTGTGGGAGAGCAGATGCAAAAGCTATGACTTAGCAAGTAATTGCATCATGTGTTAATACCGTAAGTGTGTAATTTTCTTGATTTTACATTAAGGCATACTATATTGCTGTGCCACATTTGATGATGGGTTTGGTTTGTTACCAACACTGCTTCCTGAAGGGTAAATCACTGATAAAGTTAAAAATGCAGAACTGCATAAATTTTCTTTGACTAACTTTCACCTGAGCTTTAGTAATTAACAGAATATTATTTTTCTTTCTTACATAAAGCAATAAAAACTGTATCCTTCCCCTGCTGTCTTCTTGTTTTAAAGCAGAGTTTCCTCTTGCAACACTAGAAGTTTATCTTAAGCTGGTGTGTGTATGTTTCTTTCAACACACATGTGGTCTGTTAACAATTTCTGACATGGCAAGGCTGTCAGACATGGATAGGCTGACAAATTCGTGGAGAAGCATGTCCTAAGTTGGCAAGATTAATGAATTACCTCAAGTCTGGTGTTTCACTTTGATTTTTTTAAAGCGTCACATACCGCTCTATGCTAGACACCTCCACTGAGGTGAATTTTCACAGACAGAACAGGCTATTATAAATTAAAAAAAAAAAAAAAATTGGGAAATTGATTGTGCTGGTATGTGTGATGTAAAAAAAAAGGGGGCTTGGACCTCAGTGGTGACTCCGAGCCAGATGCTGTACCCTAGGGAGAACCCTGAAAGACTGTGTAACACAGGTGCTTTCCAAATCATAACAGAGGAACATAATTCTAAAATTGGCCTTCTTAGGTTATCAGTTTCAGAAAACCTGAAGGAAGAAACTCACTACAGTGGAGATTAAAGGAAATGTGTGTTGATGCTGTCATATGAAACAAATGTGTGGGTTGTTATCAGATGACTCACAGAACCTGCAGTTTTCCGCAGAACATGGCACTGAACCATTTTGCCAGTGTCAGTGAAATATTAGAAGCATTTACACTACACATAAGCAAAAATTGGTTTAGATTTTGAACAGATGCTTGTTCTTTTTGCAGTTTCCTATAAGTAATACTAATGCTTCTGAATAACAGCTTGAGCAGCTACGAAGTAGTTTAAGTAATAAAACACAGATTCTGTCATATTGTTCTGAAAAATCATTTTCCTCATCCTTACAAGAAGACAAAACAGCAGAGACATGGAAAGGAACTGATTTTCCTGAATCTTTTTTATTTCAAATCTTGTGATATGGATAGAATATTCAGTTTCAAATTTATTTTAGACTACTGTTACCCGCATATAGAGGCTAAGTACATAGGCATAAATATGAATCCTTGTACATTTATTGCATTCATATAAACAGATAGCAAAAGCCCTTGGACAAAATAACTGAACCAGCTCAGCGTTGCATGAAAGTACTGTTATATTAGTCTATCAATAAATGACTGCCACTGGAGAATGAGGAGAAATAATCAGAGTAACTCCAGGGAAGACTTTGAGGTGCACTTATTTCTTGACTATTTCTCATCTATCCCTCAAAAATAAATAAATAAATAAACTCCCAGTAGAATCCAGTGGTTTCCCTTTGAAAAAATAGGGAATGTATGTGAAGGGTTTTGTTGTTAGTTTTCCTTTCCTTTCCTTTCCTTTCCTTTCCTTTCCTTTCCTTTCCTTTCCTTTCCTTTCCTTTCCTTTCCTTTCCTTTCCTTTCCTTTCCTTTCCTTTCCTTCTCTTCCCTTCCCTTTCTTTTCTTCCCTTTCTTTTTTCTTTCTTCTTTTACTTTCCAGTGCTATTGCCTTTTCTAGTCTCTAAGGACATACAGCTTTCCTACAACATACTTAATGGGACAATTCAGGATCTGATGTATTAAGAAAGACAAGTTGAAGCTGAACTGAATAAAAAAGGAAAGAAAAGACCAGATTGAAAGACAACCAAAGTACACAGAGAAACTCTCAACTGACTCAGCAGGATCTGAATCAGCTCTTTACAATGTCCCAAGAACTTAAAAGAAAATAGGAAGGAAAAGTTGAAAGCGATGTGAGAGATAAGGTAAGGGTAGAATAGAAAAGAGCATAGTGAAAATTAACGATAGATAAAAAAAATTAATAATACACAGAAAAACATCCTCTGAGAAGAAATCAAGTTGCACTGCATGTCTGGCAAAGTCACAAAAGTGCAATAATATCTTCAGATGACTGTTTTTTCAGATGACTTTTTAAAGATCTTTTCAGTAGATGTATGAAAGACAAAAAAATTGAATCTCCTTTAAAGAAAATCAGCTGGGACATATAAAAAGATGTTTTGGAGAAGCAAAAAACAATATTGAGAGAGCTGTCATCTGGTAGAATAGCAGCTGATCAGAAAAAGATTACGAACAGCACGAGGAGTTGGCACTTGTTTACACACAAGGGCAGTTCTTAAAGTTGCAAGATGATGATATTACCCCTATCAGAATAGATATATTTACCCCACAAAGTAAATTGAATTTCAAAGATTTCATATCCCTTTTTTTCAATAAGTATTAACAGATACCTACAAGAAATGATAATCACTTTGACCTTGCCTCATTGTTTAAAATCATGTTCAAAGCATGTTTCTACTATATGTCAAAGCACATGGCTTGCTAGTACACACAAGATTTAGAGGTTGTTTTCGCTTGGTTAGTATTACTGTGAATCTCTGCACAGAACAAATTTCACAATTGATAAATAGTGAACTGGTGGATATATTTAAAACCCAAAAACAGATTAGAGGGTTACAAATAACTAAAACTCTGGATTCAGATTAACTTCTACGTTACCATCAATGGGGTTAATGTTGTTGAATTAGCAGTTCTACTGGTAATGCTAAGAACTGCTAGAAATGTTAGAAAGGAAGTTGGATTCAAGGCTGAGTTTATCTTACAGCTCTCATTAGTACACCTGTGACAAAAAGAGGGGTCAAGACACCCTGAGAAGGGGTAATAAGTGGGCAATACCTTTCTGCTACAAAAACATCCATCAGGGCAACACAGTTACACTGAAAGCTATTTCTTTTTTTTTTTTTTTTTTTTAATTTTGGGAAATAGATTAACATCACCCAGTTTCCCATGTCAATATTAGTATTTCATGAGAGCACAAATAGTTTTAGGATAGGAATTACATTTACATTTATGGGTGAAAATTATCCCTTTCACAGAGGACAATTGAAAGAGCTATGTGCCATTCAAATGTTCAAAATAGGCAGTAAGGAATGCATTTCATTCTATTAGGATAACTGTGATGGTTCAGCAACATTCCATTTTAAATCCCTTTTTCTATTTTACTGGGAAAGAGCCTATTTGTTGTTGACAGTCTTAATGCTTTGTAGTCATTGGAATACAAGAATGTACCAATACAGGGATAAAGAGATACAGAATTTAAGGTTATTATACACATGTAGTGTTTAGTGCAACAATTCATCATTTCATGAAATGTTTTTTGAAACATCTAAGTACTACAAATGTATTGTTTATTGATCATAAAACTGATAAATGTGTTAATATTTTACAGGAGAAAGCTAATGTATCTTGCAAATGACAACAGGACAAGCTGTCAGCTGCAGCTTTCATAGTTGCAATAGAACACTGGTTTTGCCTTGGACTCTGCTGTCTGAAAGATTAAATGTTTTACAGGCACACATTGTTGCTCCTTTCAGAATGTGCTATCACTGATCATACTTAGGGCAATATTCTTTCAGTGTGTTCTGGATGAAGCTCACAAGACATATATATTTTCTTGCTGTTGCCATGTGTTAAATGTTTGTGGAAAATCTTAGCTCAAATATTTGTGAAGACGCCAGGTAAAAACTACTGAAGGAAATCCAAGAGATTTCAATCAGAATAAACAAAATACATGAGGATGATTAAAGTACAACTAACGATTTATGAATCAGAATGTAGAGACACAGAAAACAACATAAATCATTTATCACCCTATTATTATAGTAGGCACAGAAAGGGCAATAGACACTCCACAGAAGACACGAATCAAGATCCTGACTGAGAAACCTTATAATATAAATTTTGGCAAAGGCATTGCAAGTGATGATTAATAACTTGGAGGGGTTGAACAAGGGTTACATTTGATTGATCTCATGCTCATCCTACTTAGATATTGTAAGATTGTTCTTATAACATGTGACAAGAGTGATATAAAGAAGCTAATAATACCTACTCTTAACTTCTCTGTTTTGAAACACAGTGAATAAGTACATTTCCCATGGACTTAAATAAAAAGAACAGAGCAGCAGCTTAGTGGACACAAAGCGAAGCCGGTGAAATAATTTTCCCTTTGAAACAAAATAGACTATGAAGAATATACTGCGCTTGAAGAAAAAGCACTCATAAAAGTGACTAAACAACATTTTACTCCCTTTGGGTTCTATTTATTTTATTGTATTACTATTTTTTATTATTTTTTTGAGTCTCCTGATGAGGAGAAACCTCTAACGCAGCTGAAATCAGTGACAAAATTCCCACTGTTTTCCACAGTGCCATTAATAACCACAGTGACCTTATTTAACTTATAAAAATATCATTTGAATACAGCATTAATGAAACAGAAATCTGACTAGGAGGGCATTATGCATACATGAGACTCTGGAATTTAATATTTTTTTCAAAACCTTTCACATGCATTTCCTTCTTTAACTGTCCCAGAGTCACCCTTGGCTACCAGTTTGTCGACCCCATTGCAGAACACCCGACTCTTGCTGTTCCTTGACATTCCTCCTGAAAGGAACACAAAAAGTACTGCAGACAGAGCCAGACAGAGGTGCGCAGAAGAAAGCCAAAAGACAATAGTCAAAGAAAAAAAAAATCACACTGAGACTTAGTAACTATCAGAACAGTTTGCTCAGATGTTCTCCATCTATGGCAGTTCTAAAAACTTGAGGAACTTTCTCTAATGAGAAAGCCTTTGTCTACTGCAGTGATATTTTTTTGCTAGAGTACTATGCAATAAAGACCTGGAGGGAAGAGGGGCACAAGAAAGCTGGTTAATATTCAAGGATCATTTCCTCCAAGCTCAGGAGTGATGCATCCCAGCAAAGAAGTCAGACAAAAATACCAGGAGGCCTATGTGGATTAACAAGGGGCTCCTGGACAAAATCAAACAAAAAAGGAAGTCTACAGAGGGTGGAAGCAAGTACAAGCATCCTTGGTACAATACAGAGAAATTGTCCAAGCAGCCAGGGATGAGGTTAGGAAAGCTAAATCCCTGATAGAATTAAATAGAAAGAATTAAATTAAATCTGGCCAGGGATATCAAGGGCAGAAAGAAAGGCTTCTACAGGTATGTTGGTGATAAAAAGAAGACTGGGCAAAATGATAAATAGATAAATTAACAGTTTGAGCAATGAAGTCCAAATGAAAGTAAATCCTATCATTCCATTCATGACAAGTTAAATTTAGTTTGCTAACTGGGTGAGATACCCCAAATATTCTTCATCAATATAAATCTGACTTCTAAATATATCTTGGCTCCATGAATTGGGTTACTAACAAAAAATATTTAGCCCACTTTACTTCTAGAAATTCTCTTTATCTTAATATCAGTCCCTAGAAGTCTTCTTGCACTGAGTTTGATCAACAAACCACAGCGGATTCATACAAAATAGAAGTAAAATAAAAATAAAAATAAATATTCATTTAATTTTAAAAACAGTTGCATATTAAGGGTTTATAAAGATATCAGCATAAACTTTCTTGCTAGTGAAGTCAAGGAGTTGGTGTGTTGATGAGTATATAGCAGCACAAAACTTGTACAAGTTCTCCTAGTATTTAAGGTCAACCAAATGTTGAAAACTGCCATGCAGAAATAAGAACCACCAAAGGCCTGTTACTCTCATAAATCCTATTAAATCTATCCAAAAAGATCAACAGTATAATTTAAGATGAGTTATTTTCTTCTCTGTACAAGTAAGAGGTACAAAATGTAGTTCCAAAGTATTAAAAACATTCAATTATTAAATCTGACCCCAAGCAACTAGGAAGAAAAAACTAAATTTCTGTTTTCATATTTTTAATAGACTTTTGATGTTGAATTCCTGAGGCTGGAAAATGATTGCAAATTATTAGAGATAGTGCAAAACATGAAACTCTGAATTTTTGTGAAGTGTTACAAAGTCTAATTCTATTTTCAGAGCTAAATTTTCCTAAGAGACATAACTTCTAAAGTTTAAATTGAGGTCTTTGATTTATAATATTGTGAATTCTATAGGGCTTGCAATCCAGTCCAAAACAGTTTCCAGAATTCTTTGAAAAATATATCAAAACAAAGTTCATTTTAGATTTCATATTAACAAGGTAAAAAATATTATTTTATTGCTTAACAAAAGAAAAAGGTCAAGCCAACTAACCTTAAAGCTACAAACAGGGACTAAAAGTTTGAATTAGCAGAGACCTAACAGGTGTCAATCATTTGAAATAGTATCATATTTCAGAAGAGGTAGCTGCACTTTAGAAAGCTGTCAGATATAATCTGTTCCACCACCTAGCATCATGCAGAGACATTAGCTCTGTTACCTGCTACAGCACTGAGATGATCCTACTTAATTAGCCTTACTGTTTTGATTCAATTGCTTCCAAGACCTCAGCTGGTGTTTCAGTGTGTTACTGTACTGCTCTACATTGCTGCACCAGGAAGCTCAGGAAGCTCAGAGAGAGTGTTACATTGCTCACTTCAAGAATAACCTTTGAATATTATTCCTCTCTGTCACAGATGCACCCCAAAAATAAGTTTAGACGGACAACAAGGTCCAAAACAAACTTTATTCCGTCCGGAAAAGTACCGCCGATAAACCAATTGGAAAACGGGGTTTATACAATTAGTTAGCACTCCAATAACATAAGATACAGGTTTGGATATTAGGTTAGGAGATTATTTGGGGTGCAGTGAAATAAGAATAATGGCGATCCACAGCGTGTATATATGCACTCACAAGAAAACAAACCAGAGCCCTCTCTGC
>VWYH01005833.1:50251-69533 GCA_013399365.1 Pampusana beccarii | reverse complement strand
TTCTCTGCACGTCCCCCCACGACTGTGGGCATTCGAGAAGCTTCTCAGCTTCTCTGGGCTGTGGGCAGGCTTGGCCCCTCCTCTGCTGACGACCCTGCCCACCGGCTCTGGGTCTCCACAAACAGAGCCATTAACTGCCCATTGAAGGCCCAGTTCTGAGAGGGGGATGTGCAACTGCCACACTCTCTCACTACACAATAATTAATGAAACACATTTGACTTTATTCCTACTACTTTGCCAAAGCGGAAATTTGTCAGATGCTAAAAAAAATAGCGATAGAAATCGTGATTTTAAAATATAAATATACATAAGAAATACCATAGCTTTTTCAATGATAATGTTGATTATGTATATTTTCTATAGACACACACATATATAATCATTGGAACTTGTCATTTCACTCATGCATTTCTCCTCTAATGAGGATGCTAAAACCTTCAGATCAAAGGCTATCTGGATGATGACCATGTTTGACATTTTATCCCTATGCGCATTCATTTCTTGTCTGAAGGTTTCGAGCAACCTGTTGGAAAAAAAGGGGCTCTGGGACTGAGCTCTCCAGGGGTCTGGAAAATGCCAAAGCCAGTATACTGATCTTAGACACTATAACAAAGTCAGTCTTTTCTGATCTGAAAGCAAGAAGGGATGTAAGGATCTGATTCCTACTATCATTAAATAGTTGAAGTTCAAGAGATGTAGCTTGCCAAGAACACAGTTCTCATCACTTACTGTTTACAGCCCCTCCTGCTCAGCATTATGACCATGTTACATCATCTCCTATACCTGCAGTTTTTTACTCCAGTGTAAAAGGTACATGGAGCACCTGTCACAGAAGCACCCCTAAAATCATTTTAGGTAGGCGATAAGCTCCAAAGAGGAGAGGAGAGGAGAGGAGAGGAGAGGAGAGGAGAGGAGAGGAGAGGAGAGGAGAGGAGAGGAGGAAGCTGTCTCAAATCAAAGCAAAGAGGAAAAGGATTAATGAAAATGCTAGTAAATTATGTAATGGCTTCAGGCTTAAAATGCAGTAGCACTCTTGTTTCATAATGGATTTTTTTACACTAGTTTTATACAACATTCACATTGTATTCAGCTTCACATCAAGTAGAATTCCCATATTTGACTACTGAAGACAGCAAAGGTAACATTGGTATACTGTCTTCATTTTTACTTCTTTTATTTTTACTATAGTGAAGTCATAAAACAATGATGTATACCATAATTTTGCCCTTAAGTAAACAACTTTCAACCAACATTTTTACAGAAAACAGTAAATGTTAACTGTTTCAAACTAAGTGTCAAATGCAAGCCTCAGTATTAAAGCCAGTTCATTTCATTGGCACAATACTTCTTTTTGCAACATATGTATTTGAAAAGCCTTTTTAAAATGTGATTTATTTTTTAGGACAGAGAGAAATAAATTTCAGCTATGCAAAAGATCTATCCTGACATCAACAGTCAATTTATTATTATGTACATATGAAGTAAGCATATTAATGGCCCTCCAACAGCCATTACTAATGTACTAATATAATTAGTGACATCTTTGTGACTCCTGGAATAAGAAGGGACTTTGAACAGATACTTCTGTCAGGGACACAGTGTTCTCAGAGCTGAGGTACATGCCATCCTCATGCATCCTTGAAAGAATTTAGATTGCTCTGTTTTAGATGACAGGTAACATAGGTTGAAGTTAAGGTCCTGCTTCTTCTTTGCATGCTCTGAATTTCCACGAAAAATCAAAGTAATGAGGATGGATCAACACAGTATATTCAAACCTCACAATTATTTGTTGACTTTGTTCTATAAAGATATATTAACAGGTAGTATTTTGATGTATGTTGTATCACCATAATTTGTTATAAAATCTGTTAAATAAAATTCCAGACAAATTGGAGACAAGAACATAGGCATTAGGAGAAAATGTTTAAAGAGGTACTAGGAAGCTAAGCTGACTGAAAGGCTTCCTGCATTTCTAATGTCTCTGTCAACAGCAAATTTGATAAATAGACTAGTTTTACAAACATCTAGTTTCTAGTTTTCCAGTGTAATAGCTCAGCACACAGAACACTGTGGGGAGGGGGAAGGAACAGCAAAAAAGTAGCACCACTCACGAGACGCAGGAGGATCTCGTGATTTGTTGCCAGGAGAGCACCATATCCAAATAAATCAAATTGCCAGTGTGGTAACACTTAGGTCACTGGGAAATCAAAGTTTGAAGAAAATCTTGCAAAAGCACAGAACTGAGTTTGTGTACATAAGTAACTCTGTATGATAACAAAGACAAAAATAGAGGAAAATAAGCAGGGCAGAAGGAAGGGTTGAGATGTGCCAGTAACAATTCAGAAAGTGCAAAAGCAATTGTAAAAGTTGCTTGATTCATGTTGTGACTGTTGAAGGGGGCTATTCCCTTTCCCTTCCCTTCCCTTCCCTTCCCTTCCCTTCCCTTCCCTTCCCTTCCCTTCCCTTCCCTTCCCTTCCCTTCCCTTCCCTTCCCTTCCCTTCCCTTCCCTTCCCTTCCCTTCCCTTCCCTTCTCCTCCTTTCCCACAAACAAGAAGGAAAACAAAGGAGAGAGTACAGCTGAGTTACAGTTACAAAACTGAGGATGTACCTTGACATATAACATTGTCATGTAACTGATTAACTATTCCATAATTAGAAACAGAACAGTTTAGGGGACAAACAATTCGGTCTCTAGAAGCAAGAGTGTTGAGTGACAGCAATAAAACTGAGGACAGACTATTTGAAAAGCCTAGACTAGGATGCGTAAGGGCATCTATTGACAAAAGAAGCAGTAGAGCAATGACAGTCAGTGATGCAGGACTATTAGAGACGCTCAAGCTAAAAGAGCCAAGGAAGCAGACAGATCAGCTGAGAAAATGGTGTTGCAAAGGTCACAGGTCAGTGTGTTCTGTGGAAAGTGACAGGAAAAGCAATGTCATAGAGGGCCTGAGAACCAGAATAATTTTATTTCACTATAAAACAGGTGGAAAAACAAAAAGCGGAAAAAAGAGGCAAAGTACAGTGAAGGAATATGGAGAATTCCAGTAAAGACAAAATATATCCTCTATGTATTATTACATACAAAACCACTTACTACATATGGGTGACCACTGCTTACTGGACAGAGTTAAGTGCAGGGCCACAAAGAAGGAACTGGAAGATCTTTCGTATGAGGAAAGTCTGAGAGAGCTGGGGCTGTTTAGTCTGCTGAAGAGAAGGCTCAGGGGCATCTTATTAGTGGGTTGAAATACCTGATGGGAGGAGGTGAAGAAGAGGAAACCAAAATCTTCTCAGTAGTGCACACTGGCAGGACAAGAAGCACCAGTCCGACATCTGAACACATGGAATTCTATCTGAACAAAAGAAAACCCTTTTTCGGTGATGAAAGTCTGCAACAGGTTGTACAGAGGGGTTGTGGATTCTCTGAATATCTCCAGGAGATAGTCAGAACTCAAGTGGATGCAGTCAGCCAATGCACTCTAGCTGATGGGACTAGATGATCTCAGGATGTTTATTCCAATCTAAATGATTCTGTGATTCTGTGAAGCAGTCAGTCAGCTGTGTGATCAGATCAATTGTTGATCTGATCTCATCCGAACTGTGCCATCATTAGCAATGGGAGGTTTCCAGACATCAGAGCTGTAGCTCTGGAGAAGGAAGAAGCACACCAAAGCACTGGCTGAGCAGAAATGGTTCTTAAGGAGGACCTGAAACAAAACTGAGAAGTTATTTAACCCAAATCAGATATCTCCTGATAACAAACTAACTCTGTCGAGGACTGGAGGAAAGTGAGTATCACTGAAGAGACCTCTTCACCTCAGTGCATACCTTCTATACCCAAGCCACTCATAGCTCATGCTTGTCTAATCTGCTACAACAGAGGGTGTTCTGCAATCTCTCAGGCATTGTTTTGTTAAAATCTCCCAGGCCAAGACACTGGCAACTGATCTTACTTCCCATAGCGCATTTAGTTTGAAAATGTTAGTTTTTTGCTTTCAAGTCTAATGTTTATTATACGCCTTGGGGTCCTGACCAATGATCTGTGACATAGGCAACAAGTAGACGTGCTTCATGGATACAATTAGACACAAGGCTTGTTTCTGTCACTTATATTCGGATATCTAATGCCATTTGAGGTGGCTCAGACATTTGCCTTCTACTTCGTATAAGTGTTGGCACCCTATACATCTTGTGTCATATTATGAAACGCCATTATTATTGGCCTGGTTTAGTGCATGACTGTAATTACCAGGCTCCTGTAACTGGACTAAGTAGGTAGACAAACCCTTCCTTTTTTTCATTATAGAGACGTAGAAGAAAACACCAAGCAAAACACTAGTCCAAGAATGAAATATCTTTCATTGAAATGGAACGAGAGATATAGACTATCAAGTATTGGCATCTGTTCTGCTGAGATGCTTCTAGATCACTTTCTACAGAAGATAAACTTATTCACCTTTGAGCATCTCGAGAAATTTATCGTGCAGCTCCTGTAAGACAAATTAGCTGGAAGACAGTGAGGCAAAATTGTGATAAAAAAACAGACTGCACTGTGCCCCACAGTACACAGTTCAGATAACTCTCTACCTATAAGCAGTTAGAGGAGGATGTTTTCTTCTGAGTACTGATAAAACAGAATTAGAAAAATAAAATAAAATAAAATAAAATAAAATAAAATAAAATAAAATAAAATAAAATAAAATAAAATAAAATAAAATTAAAAAAGAAGGATTGTGGCAAAATCCTGTATAATCATGGGTTCACCTCTGGAAATTACTTGTACTACACCAAACAATTTGTAGACAGAGACTGCCAGTTCTTCTTTTCAAGTGCTTAACTCTGGCACTCAGTTACACTGGATCTTGCCATCTGTGGTGTCATGTCTACGTCTCACTTCTTCCCAAAGTGTTATACTTGGCTTCACTCTAGGTCCTCACACTTCAGACAGACATCAGACTCTTTGCCCATTAAATGCATGCCAGCATTTTCAACATACACCATTCTATTTGTCTGCCGTTTACAGCTCTTCCATAAGACAGTCTTGAGTCAGCCACATCTACTAACCAAACCATTAAACTCTACTGAGACACCATCACTTGTAGGTGCCTAATGAATCACTCACACTACCTCTGGGTTGGCTGGGGATAGTTTGAGCACTGTTGTAGAAAATTATCTGTCTTTTATGCCACTGATTGAGCTGTTGCATATTAATATTTGGAAAACCACGTATAACTTTCATGTCTTCCCACAATACCTTCAGGAAAACAGTGTAGAATAATAAAATCATCCCTATTAATTTCAAGGCACTTATCATCTTTAACATCTACAGGAAATTCTGCCTACTTAAGAAAGCACTGCACCTGTACTGATACCATCTATGCCTGCTGGTGTTGGTATCCCTGGGCAGTAACTCTGACCCGGAATGTAAATGCCAGAAGTACTCCATGTTAACATGTTACATTTACATAATGTGCTTCCTGCAGAGAAAAATCATTCACATTTTGGCCTTTCCTGTAACTTCCTTTCTAGACAGTCCTATACATCTTCAGTGCTTATGGTAGAGATATTTCCTGCACCTCTTCAAACTGCAAGCTTGTCCAAAGGTTTAGAGTGGTATGGACATTGTCTTGGGCTCCCATCTGTCCCTGGAACTGGGTTTTCCAAATCTTCTATCTTGACAATGAAAAGTGTCCCCTATGTCATTTTGCAGCCTCAGTCCATGAGTTAGAAAAGCACATACTGGCATGGGCAGTGAAGCACAAGACCTAAGGACTTAAGGGAATTATTCCATCTGTTGCCAATTATACTGTCTTTATTTTCCTATGTTGCCAGATATAAATTAAACACAACTGTTGGTAAACTCTTTCAGCCACGTTGTCGAAGATTTATGGAAGCGGAATAATTGCAAGAGCGTTATATCTTCTGTAATACTAAGTTTGAGCACTGCAGTCTCCAGGAGTATCTTTCTATCTTGGAAGTATACACAAAACTATGGGCATTTGACTTGATTTCTGCTAAGAGCCAGTCCAGATTTTCGTCGATAAACTCTTGTAATACTTAATAGAAGGCCTCCATACATCTAGCTTGTTCTTCGTATTCTTCTTATCAGTGAAACAATTAAGTTTTCTTTTTAATTCCCACTACTGTAACAATTTGTCCTTTAGAGTAAACTCCTCCTGAAACTAACTATCCTGGTTGCAGAATTTAGAGGTTCGAACAGCAAATTTAACCTTTTTTGTTCCCATTGCATCCATTATACAGAGATACAGTCCATTTAACTAACGAAAGGAAGTATCTTGCCACATAGTTACCTAAAACAGTTATGTGAAGTTGTGTCATGGAAACTGTTCTTCACTTCTTGAAGAACATCAGTGGTCTTGCCGTTGTAAATAAGACCATTGTCTTGCTAAACAGCTTTTGTCTCTAATCTCACAAACAATAAATCACTGAAATAATGATCTGACGCAATCTTGCCTCTACTGTCATAACTCATCTCCAAATTAGTACTTTATACTATTCATGTGTTGCACAGGTATGGGATATTTCTATGGACTTGAATTCGAAACATAAAGCTTAATAATTCAATATCTCAACTGTGCAGCAAAAGTAATCACTAGATGAACTTACTCTTTCATTGCCAGATGGCTGCAAAATCTTGAACAATTCCCAAGCCATATGAAGTGACTTTGGTTAATGTTACCCTTCGATCCTGTAAACAGACACTCTTTCTAGATAGACTAACTACGCATTAACCAGTACTCACTAAATCACATTTTAGGCACCATTTCCAGATAGGAGTTTCATAGTTCTCTGAACTATGTCATACCCTTTGTCCTCCTTGCCCATGATTTTTTGTAATATTGACTCTTCTACTCCGGTATTGATGCTACTTTTCTAGCTTCCTTTTGACTCCTAACACTTTATAATGGGCCTTTAAATCTTCAGTAACCCTTACTGAAATGTTCTTCTGGTTCCAGATGCACTCTACCAAGCCCTGTAGTCTTCTTTCTCTTCCCTTACAAGTTTCCATTCAGTTGCCTTTTCAAATGGTGGACATTTTCCCCATAGGTTTCACTCAAAGTACCATGTAGGAAGACAGGTTTAGACTATCTGTAATCGCTAGCACAGTTGTTCTTGGAGCTATCATAAGAAGTTGTCCTTGTAGCAAGTACAGAGTAGGGAATAGCTCTGTCATTGCTACAACCACCATACTGGAGCACTATAATAAAGTCTCTTGAATTAGTGCTGCTTTGTGGGAACCAGTTTTACGTCTGGAAGTAGACCTGGGTCAAAAAATGAGATCCAGCTATATTTTTTTGACTATTACTTTATAGTTACTCCTGTGTTTACAATGGAGTTCTTAACCTTCCTAAACTCTTTTTTTCATGCCCTAGGCTGAAAATATAATCCTTCATTTGATTTTGTATGAGATAACACACCTGGAATTACGGTGTCCCCTCTGAGCCCTTCTTCTTTCTACAACTTCGTCTGCAGATATCAGGGATTTTGAGGTTTCCCTCTCCAGTTTTGTGGAGGCAAGTTGTACTGACTGTTTTCCTCAGTACAGAAGAATCTCTGCAGGACCTTTAGCTGTAGGTGACTCTCACAGCTTTATTTGTGAGACATCAGAGATCTCTGCATCTAAATAGCAATCAGGAATTGTTCTTTTAGCAGAGTGAGCCAAAACTAAGTGGCTCCAGCACCTGTATTGGTAGATATGAAGGTTTTAACTTGGATGGACTCTGAATATACAGAAATTAAAAAGGCTGAACTTACCAGATTTTCATGGTATGCACAAATCAGCTTTATGACTATATACATTACACATTACCTCCTGACATGTGAAATGAGCCTAAAGTATCCAGGAAATCTCATAGAGCAATGCATGGGGGCATTAGTTAATTACTCAAAGAACTATTGCATTACTAGGTGGCAAATGCGCTTCCTCAAACCTATAGCACATTTCTGCTGAGAGTATGCCAAAGAATTACACTGGTTAGACTGAAAGCTATTAAAAATGTTCTTCATAATTTTTAACATAATTTCCTACAACAGCATCCTGTACCTTTTATTTTTCCAGACATAGAATTTATATGCTGGTTTCATCTCTTCCTCATTCATTAAGAACAAGCAATGCTGTTTGTGTCATGTATTGTTGCAAAGCCTTTTATCCAGCCTTCTACAAAGGCTCTGTAAAGATATTTTTAAGCTTTTGTTTATTGTGAAGTGATTTCTCAGTCATTTTTCTTTCACTCTTTAAAAGATGAAGCGATTCAGTGACCTTCTCCCCCATTTGTGATAAATATGGCTTTATGTTAAAACAGAAGTTGATTTTCTTCATGTTAGCCTGTGAATATTTAAAGCATTGCCCTTGACCAAGAGTTAACAGTGAAAGTAACAAAGGATGTGATCACAGCCTTTGGGGCAGCAGAAGTAGCAGATTACAGAGCATTGCTACTAGCAGAATGTAGTCTTAAATTCTTCTCTAACGTTAATGCCATTAGATGAAACAATGACATGCCCTCTTCTTGAGCTGTATCTTTGATTCTGGTCATTCAACATCCAGAAATATAGAGCAGAAATAGCAAAACATGAGGTTAATTTGAAGTTATGAGATGAAAAAATATTTAAAGACTTCGATATGGAAAGATATTTGAAAATATTAGGGCTGTATCAGGAGAGATTATTTATGAAATAATGGACTATACGAAAAAAAAAGCTCAACAGAATTCTGTTTGTCTTTCTGCATATTACAAAACAGATGTGTGTTGGAACTAGGAGAACTTCAATTATAAGCAACATATAATTAGCATGTAGAATTCACTTAAAATACATACTTTGAAATCCTACCACTTCAAGGAAAAACATATGTATGGGTTGAAGCAAATTTCCATTTCAAAAAGGCTGTCTGAATTCTGGTTCAGATTTGTCCAAGAGTAAAACTTGTCTGAGACTTAAAATAGCCCTGCATTATTGTAGGCTGTGAAAGGTTCTGTTCTGATTTTAGAGTGATCAGGCTTAGACCCTCTGTGCATAATAAAAATGACTGCTAGGCAGAAAAAGTTAGATCTTAAATGGGAACCTGGTGCATTTTGAATAAGAGAACATGATACGGATATTAATTTGGACTGGGAACTAGACTTGCTGGCACAAAGATCCTCTTCTAGCCTTATATTTCCATATTTTACTTTTAAAAGTGTATTAAGGTGAAATAAATTAATAATCTTTATATTTTCCTAGTGTAATTTTTAAGGCTGAAAGGGATCTTGAGAGATCTTATGGCACATTCAAGACAGGATTAAATATATCTATGTCATTTTTATCTGTCTAGGACTACTACAACACAAATTGATCGTAAGTCTGCACTCTCGTGCCATTGTAAAAAAGCAGATGTTATAATCAAAGCTGTAAAAGACTAGCAAGGCCTTACATTAAGACAGATGTCCGGTTTGGTCTGCATTTAAAGTGAATGAAATCTTTCCAGAGACCCTGGTTGAAGGCAAGGGAAGTGATCAGAAGGCTAGAAAACTTGGCCTATACAGAAAAAATAGTTGAGTGAATTACTGTTATTTAGTCTAAACATCAGAAATATATCTTAAGTCTATCATAGTTTTTTTCAGATAGTTAAAAGATTGGTTTGGAAAAGGAGGGTATATTAGAAATCCAATTTAAATTATTTATTTTTATTTATGTAATTAACATATATACTATAACGTTCATTGTCAGACAAGTCTCATTGCAGGAGGAATGTTCTGGCTTACTGGTGTATAGAAATCACTGAGATTTCAAAGCAAAACCATGAAGTATCATATTAGGTTAATTGAATTGGCTTTTTATGTTATTAAATAATAGTGCTTTAAGCCACAGATAAAACAGTCAAGATAGGCAGACTAATTACTTTCCATAAATAAATAAGCATTTTAATTGGATAGCACGGAATGAAAATATTATATAAAAACCTTTTAGAAATAGTCATCAAAACAAACTGAATTTCAGAACTTGTGTTTTTAAAGCTGGTGAAGTGTGCAGATGTTAAAACATATTTTCATACTGTGTTTCATATTCTGTGAAGAAAAATTATTACACTGGAACAAAAATGTCTCATTATCACGCTGAGAAAACTTTTGCATTTCGACTAGTGTCTGCTTGTTAGCATGCTGGTTAGCACTGTTTACTTATCAAAGAGTTTTGTAATTCTCTAACAAGAATCACAGTACCAAGTATCTCACATTGCACTGACAGAATTTAAACAGAACTGCCTGTTCTTTCTGGACATTATCTTTAAATATTGATATTTCCAGTTCTGACGTGATTGTACACTCATGAAAATGGTAGTGTAGATTGCCTGAAGAAATAAAAAGTTAAAGAAAATACGTGAAATCGCTATTTCCTCCACAGCACAAAGGATAATTCTATAACAGCTTTGCAAGCAACACTACCAGATATTTAATTCCAGCATTTAATATGTGATGTGATGTGAAAGGAAAATAAATTACTTACTTGGGATCGTTTGACTCTTTCAGTATCTGAAGATAGAAATGCAATACCTTTTTGTGAGCTTATTTCCTAACTGTAAAGCTAATGAGGTAAAAATAACTAATTCTGTGATTTGCTCACACATTGTGGGTTGGAAAGGCCTCACTCTTGTGTTCTGAAAGTTGGGTTTTAAGGTAGAAATATGTTCTACGATCAATAGAAGTCATGGAAAGTAAGCACCAGTGGAAACTCTTTTATAATGCAATCCATTACTGTGTTTTGTCACTCCTCTTTCCCCCATTGAATATATTAGTAAATTGAAACAACTTCAGAAGACGAAAGTTGCTGAAAGCTAGGAAAGATGAATCTTCTATTGATTATATCATACTAACCCTGAAAAATAAAAATTACACAATTATCTTTCCTGCCTTCCCTGTCTAAGTTCTTTCTATTGTCAGCTTTCACCACTTCGAGCTGACTCTGGGTTTCTTTTACTTTAAGCCACTTCTGTCACAGCATTTCACTTTTTAATGTTTACTCTATGTTCTTTACTTCAAGAAATTAAAAACATAGAAGATAAATTTGTTTGAATTCAAATTAACAAATATTCAATAAATTCAGAAGTTCATATTGCTGCTGGATAAGAAAAGATTCTTAGATATCTATTTAATATACGACTATATGATTTGAATTAACTCACAACCTACATCAAGCAAGACAGCAGACGATAAAAAGTCCATGCACTTCTGGACATAACCGGAGTGCATATCCTGTGATACTAAACTACCAACCTTGTTACAAGCTATTCTGTATCACCCAGCTAAGTGAGAGGGCAGGACACTACTGCTCACAGATCTGTTGGCTCTCTGTTCTGAAGACAGAACTTAGTCAAATTTCAATTTTCTTTCTTCCTCTTCTTAGCTTTCCACCACACTACAAGGAAATTTTTTTTAAGAGCTTCCTACCTGAGAAGGAAAACTGATGTGTTTGACAGCCATACGAACCTGCTGCCCTCAGAACGCAGGGTTAGGGCTTCCCCATAGGGCAGTCTGAATTTACAGCTCATTTGTGAACATGACCAGTTGATGACAACCTCATTACCTTCAATGCAAACTGGAAAGCGCACCTATTCGATCCTAATTTACCCACAACAGCAACATAACAAGGACAATACATAATAAATTACATTGAAAATGAAGACAAAAAGAAAAAAAAATAAATTATATATTGTGTGGGTATAAGGAAGCATGGAAAATTACAGTGATGAGAACCATATGAATGAGTTTGTAACAATAAACTCCCTCTGCTTCTTCTCTCAAGCTGGAATAACTATTCTCTCTCAACCTGCTCTGCAGGTAAAGGTACATGAATTATTTTTACCTATCTGCAATGCTCTGTTTCTATGATCCATTTGCACATTTTCTGTTCTAAATCTCACTTTAATACCTTCTACTTCTCTTTAGCTGGTGATTGACTTAGCCCTTAAAATGTTTTGTAATAGTAATATAAGAATGCTGTATAAAATGAAATAGTTTTGCATGACTCCATAGAAATATAATTTAGATAGAAAGCAGACAACTGGGTTTTCTTTTCAAACGGATTTATCTGTTGTAAAGAAGATAAATACACTGAAGAATGAAATACATTGGTACAGTAATAAAAGAAATGCGTATAGTTACAAGAAACTTCATGTGTATGCTAGTAAAAGGACAGGATTGAGTCCTTCATGTTGCTATATGCTGGTTAGTGCATCCACAAGCTATGGGACATTTGTAGAGGAGTCCTGCTGGGTAGAGAAAACTGAAGAAAAACAGAAAAATAGTTTTTACATTTTGAATTTGAATCTTCAAAGCAATGCCCAAATCAAAATGACCACAATAAACTGATAAAATCATAATTTATTTCAGGGATTTATAATCTACTGAAACCTTCTTAAAAGTTTTATATATTCCAATAATGACTGGTTTAGTTAAAAATTCCTGCATGTTTGAGCCCTGTCTAACTCTTACTATAAGCCCTTATCAAATAATTATTATTTAGTCCCTTAAGCATACAGGTAGCTATTGATAAAGCTAATGGTATCTGAATTTCTGAGGAATTTACTCTTAGGAACCATAGGGAGAAGTTAAACAAAGCAAAGATCAACTTTGCATTGATCATATTCTGGTGTAGGTCTAGCTCTCTTTCAGATGTCACTAGGTGGTACTGCCATGTAGAGACTCAAGCCTTAAAATGCAAGGAAGCGCTCAAATTTGGGAAGAGTAACTATTGGTGATCTCTTGGTCCTCTGGAAGTCCATGTGCATGCCAGACTTCAGAAAGCAAGCCATGCATTTAAACAGAAGTCAAGTATTTATTTTGGTTTTGATCAGATTTAACTATAGTTGTCAAATTTTCTTATGGAACATGGGTTTTGGAGCACTTCAGGTTATCTGAAATAAAACATTGATCACATATTTCTTTTCCATCTTAAACAGCATTCATTTACTGTGTGAATCCATAGAGGGGTGTTGAACACTGTCTTGTATTGCAGTACATATTCCACTTTCTGGTCAGTCAGTGTCAACAGCTCCTATGCTGTCCTCTACACATATTCTTCTGTGAAGGATTTGTTTTGGGAGCTCAGATAACAATTTCTATTAATCTAATATTGTTTTAGTTTCCTCAGAATCTTTTTGCAGATTGGAAATATTCATCAGATGACAAAGAGAATGTTCCACTTCCTGTTTAAGGCATTCACCTGGGAAATGGGTTGCCAAAATTAAATGCTGCTTTATTGTGTAAAAGGAAGAGCAAAATTAGTAGGAATGACTGAAAAAAAAAAAAAGTTAAGCCCTGTGACTGCCCTGGTAAGAGCAATCTTCTGAGATATAGGAGATATCTGGACAAATTTCTGCTGTGAGTCAGGCAAAGAGGTAATTTATTGATCTGGGTATCAGCTGGGATATGTTGAGGAATGTGCACACTTTTAAGATTTCTTTTTCAGTGCGATTAATTTTTCTTCAATATCCATAATATCTTTTTAACGTGTCAAAATATAATGTTTTGGTATTTCAAGTGCTCTCTTAATTTGTATTTACAATGTTTCAGTATTTTATATGCTTTCTTCATCTGTATTTATGGAAATGATTTGCTGAATTAAACTTCAGCACACAGATAATTTCACACTTAATGTAACTACAATCCATAGAAGTTCTGCCTAAGGTACAGAGTACAGGGCTCTCAAAGAACTCATAATGTGGCTGAAATACACAAAACTTCACCCTCTGAGGGTTAGTAGTTTTTGGAGTCATAAAAAGCCAGCCATATTTCAGAGCTATCTCTGTTACGAATAGGATCGAGAAGTAGTCAGAAAACCCTACTTGCAATTGACTGATTCTACAGTGGAAGATGGAAGATAGAAGCATCATAAAACACAGACAGGGAAAAGAGAGCATCAACAATATCAACAATCAGTAAATCTGATAAGATATTTTTGAATTAATTTTTTTAACATATAGTTGTGTGCTAGCACAAAACAGCCCTGTTGTACAGATTTGCCTAAATTCTAGACATCATAATATTCTTAAACTCACTGTTTCTTAACTACTTTTTTTTTGTAGAGTAGTCCGATTGTTGAAGTCATTCATTTCAACTTGATATATGCAGTTTGAACTCTTAGAAAACATATGAAACTAGTTGACTAATATATTTTAAATGACACTATGATTATTATTAACAAAGAAAAACATTATTCTAGTGTCCTGACTGAAGAAACATCATCTGATAACAGAAAGAAGGTATCAATCTTGACTATAAAATATAAAACTGAAAAGGATTTGAACATAAAAATTATTTTCAAAAGGAGCTAAAGTATGTCTCTACTTACTGGAAATAGGAATGATGGTGTGACACAGCAAGCTAAATCAACTTAGAAATCAACAAAACATTTTTCTTGCATCCTATTTTTTCTCGTCATTCTATCATTCTGATGCAGTCACTATGTCTTAAGCAATAAAAGAAGAAAGCTGCTACTCTGATTGTTTTCCAACTAGTTTTCTATTATCCTGCTGATACTAGAAACAAAAATGGCACAATCCTTCTTTGTCCAGAACATAATAGATTTGACCTGCAGTGCTAAAGCTCATATTGCTGAAATTCAATCTGACTGTTTTTTACAGGTATTACTAGGCTGAAAGTTTGAAAGATTTATTTAAACACATTTAAGTAACATCATTCTCTTTCATTTGAATCATTGTAAGATTAATGTTTGACACATGGAAATATGTTTTCAGAAAGATGAACTTATTTTGTAGGGTTTAAACATACAGTTGTATTCCTAATGGAGCACAAGGTTGTAATTACTTGTGCTTAAATATTTTCTGTAGGTGGTACATCTGAAAAGCATAGGAAAACCTAGCAGCTCTCACAATTCAAACTTGCGGGTGACTGTCAAAATAGTAAAGGAAAAGAGGAGTCTCAGGATCTGTTAGTTCGTATATTTTGCTACTCAGTATTATCACTGTTTGTAAACTGGTAAAGAAGGTAAATACTTGAGAGTTGTGGTTTAATCTCAGCAGCAACTAAGCACCATGCAGCTGCTTGCTCATTCCCCCTCAATGGGATGAGGGAGAGATCAGAAGGGTAAAAGTGAGAAAACTCATGGGTTGACATAAAGACAATTTAACAGATAAAGTAAAAGGCATGCACACAAGCAAAGCAAAGTGAGGAATTCATTCACTGCTTTTCATGAGCAGGCAGGGTTTCAGCCATCTCCAGGACAGCAGGGCTCCATCACATTTAGCAGTTACTTGGGAAGAGTAACACCATCACTCTCAACATCCACCCTGCCATCTTCTTCCCCTAGATTTTTATTTCTGAGCATGATGTTGTATGGTATGGAACATACCTTTGGTCAGTTGGGGTCAGCTGTCCCAACGGTGTGCGCTCCCAACTTCTTGTGCACTCCCAGCCTACTTGCTGGCGGCGTGGGGTGAGAAGCACTTGACTCAGTGCTAGTAATAACAAAAATATCTCTATGTTATCAACATAGTTTCCAGCACATATCCAAAACATAGGCTTCATACTACGCAGAAAACTAACTCTATCAACTCTATCCCAGCCAAAACCTGCACAGTAAGGAAAACTTATATATTAGTCAGAAGAGAAATAAAAGGATTGTTAGGCATAAGAGCAGATGAAAATCACAGAAAAAGTAATACACTATTTAGTTTGATTTGCATTAAATCAAGAAGAGTTGTAACCAAAAACATCACAGAAATTAGCACTCAATTACGTCAACCTAAGTCTGAATGAAAAGTAGTTAAATCAAAAAATTATTTAAAATAATGAGTGAAAGAGGAAGTGTAATCATAATGAAAGAGATAGACTTATGTTTGAGCACATAATGAAAAGTTTAGAGATATTTAATTTACCTAAAGAAAAGTAAATATGAGATTCTGGAGGTTATACAAAATATACAGTGGCCAATTGAGAATTACAGGCTAGTATAATGCACCATAGATGGCTGATTACATAATTCATACCCTACACTTCTTACCTCCGGGTGGAATCTATGGACAAAAAAAGTTACTCAAGGCCTTTACACAGCCATTACACATACACTCATAAACAAACACAAAACCACACACACCTAATTATCTTTTTACATATGCGTGTATCTATTTGGGTTCCATGTTGTGATGGAAATCCCATACTGTAGAGTACAAGAAATGATGAAAAGAGGATGGGCCATAGAGCAGGAAGTGTGTTTGTGAGGGAAACGAGACAATACTACCCATGATCTCACCATGTTTACAGGATTTCCAGACATTCTTATACCTCAAATCTGCATTCATATCCCTGACCTTCCTCCTTGATTGTGGTTCCTTGCCTGTCCTCTTTGCTAAACCACATTACTTGCTCTTGGGGAGATGTCAGGGTAAACAGGACGAAGGATCAGATTGTTACATTCCTGATGAGAATTTTGGCAGAGAGAGAGATTAAAGAGAGAGATTAAAACGGCAAAAGATACACAAAACCTGGAGAAGCAGAGTGTGAAGTAATCAAATGGAAAAAATGAACTTTTAAGTAAAATGAATGTGTTGATCTAGTTCTGGATCCACTTCAAATGATAGAGCATGTCAAAGACAAGATAATATATACCAGGTATCATTCACCTGTTTTAAGGTAGATATTTTACTGCAACGAGGATACGTCCCAACAATAATTACTAAGGACAGACAAATTAAATGTTGTTTTCTTTAATGCATTTCTATATTGAGCCAGTAGGATATTTTCTTTGCTTTGCTGTTGCTGAAGAGGTTTTTTTTCTCCACATTTCTCTGTGTTGTGACATAATACTGCAACTACCAAAAAGACCCGATGATATACATATGGGAAATTTGGGACTCGAGTTTTAGCAACTCTTCTTCATCTCTGAGATTATAGATAATTTGATTTTAATTCTTCCTTCCATCTTTTCCTGGAACCTTTCCCTAAGTAAGTGTCACCTAACTGATGGTTCAATCTTGCAAATGGAAAGGGGAGACACAAAAAAGACATTTGTCCATGACACAGATTTATATTTGGTTTATATTTGAAGTGCACAAAACTGAAGGAGAGTTGCCATTTTTTATTTCAGGACTCACACCACTTCTTCATCTACACATATCCTTCATTCTGTGACGATCTAAGAATGGTGACATATTTCCTCACATAGATGCATCTCACACTGACAAAAAGAGTTTTGCTGTTGTTGTAGTTATGCTTTTCCTAGAAAAGATACTTGCTAAATAACCTTCCCTATAAGGTTATAACAGAAAAAAAAAAAAATATATATAAATATCTTGAATCACTATGTGTAAATATTCTAATTTTAACTATATCTCAGTTTCTCTGTTAAAGTTGTAACAATCTTGTTAGAACACCCTCACTAAGCAAGAATTGTGTTGTTTTGCATTTGTGGAAAACACTTTACGTCATTAAGATGAAAAGAGTAAACAAATAACTTGAAAAATACTAAGGAAAATAGAGTACTCAACATCGTATACATTATAATATTATAGTTGCTGGTTAACAGCACTTCATTGCTCTTGTATTGGGAATGCAGTGAAATGCAATCAGACATGACTGGATAGGTATTTGTAAAAGCCTGTGTTTAATGGTTATCAAATTTGAACAGAAGGTTTTCTATAAAACTAATTAAAAGTGTCACACCCACCCTGAAGCTAGAGATTACAGATAAGCTGCTGTCTGTGAGACTATGTTTGATACATTAAAGGATAAGAATACGATTCCCAGAAAAATATGATTGGAAATTCCAAGTTTTGGGATTAGTTGTGCATTTGTTAAATATATGCAATTTGAATTGCATATTACGTTTTCATAACAGACCACATGTTCTGTGTATTAGCTTATGTAATAGAGTTGGTCAATAGATTTATTTCAGGTGCTGGTTTAGTTTGCAATGATTATGAAACTATGGACAGAAACTATGTGTCTTATAATTTGAAAGTTAAGTTTATGGATTTTCTTATCTTTTTTGAAAACATGCCAAAGCTAGATTATGGAGGAAGAAGACATTCAGTGTGTGAAGCAACACAATTCTTAAAATAGAATATTGTTGGGTCTTTATTTTAAATTTCTTTAATTTGCATTTCTGTTTGTATTTGAAGAAGTCCCGTTGAATGTAACAAGTCAGGTATACAGATCAGCTTTAAAGAATCTTTGCAATAAATTCCTTATGTGAACTTTTTAAAGCAACAGTGAAAACTGGCATATTAAAATCTACTCTTGCTGATGTAAAACTTGCTGGAGCCAAGGTTTTATGGTGGGATTTTCTTTGTTGTTGCTGCATTTTATTTTTTTCTGTTTGTAAGCTTAATTTTAAATGGATTGAGAGCAGCCCTGAGCAGGACTTGGGTGTGTTGCTTGATGAGAAGCTCAACACAATCCAGCAATGTGTGCTTCCAGCCCAGAAAGTCAACTGTATCCTGGGCTGCATCAAAAGAAGCATGAGCAGAAGGTCAAGGGAGGTGAGTCTCCTCCTCTACTCTGCTCTCATGAGACCACACCTGGAGCACTGTGTCCAGCTCTGGGGCCCCCAACATAAGAAGGACATTAACCTGTTGGCACGAATCCGGAGGAGGGTCATGAAGATGATCAGAGGGCTGGAGCAGCTCTTCTATGAAGACAGGCTGAGAGAGTTGGGGTTGTTCAGCCTGGAAAAAAGAAGGCTCCAGGGAGACCTATTGCGGCCTTTCAGTAAGTGAAGGGGGACTACAAGAAAGCTGGAGAGAGACTGCAGCAACAAATTTTGCTATTTCTGCTATTATCAGCTCTCTTAGGAAATAAAACCCCTAAATCTGCCCATGACTATCCAACCATCACACACAGAATGTTCTAAAGACTTAGAAGTCATCACTTCTTTGAAAGAGGACTCTCCATGACAAAATAGATCGGATGTTTCTTCAACGTTTCAGTGTGATGAAGTTTCAATGTGCATTTAATGCAATACAAGCTAAACTAAATCTTTACTGTTCCTTAAAGAAGATGTTCTGTCTTCCTTGGGCCTTTTCTCCACTGTCCCTAATACAATATTCCCAATTGTTGTCATTCTAACCAACACTCTTGGGGCCATAGAAACAACAAATCAGATCAGTGTTTTAGAATAAAGTATTCTGAATGGAATCACACAGCACCTTCAGGATGGACAAGGGATCAGACCCAGCCAGCATGGGTTCAGGAGGGGCAGGTCCTGTCTGACCAACCTGATCTCCTTTTATGATCAGGTGACCCACCTGGTGGATGAGGGGAAAGCTGTGG